>KI423618.1:5619-25391 GCA_000473375.1 Anopheles culicifacies | reverse complement strand
ATGTTGCCCCGGGAGCTGTGGGGGACGAGCAATTTTGGCTGGTAGAGGGTATGAAACAAATTATTCATCACCTCATTTTCACTCTTTATTTTGTCGACTGTTTCCACGAACGAACGTTTTGATGAAAAGTTTTCCAACCCCTCCATTTTTCCTTCCCCCTTTTCCTGAGGCCTATGATCGGATACTGGGAGACTAAACAAAATTTAAAAATAAGCACACACACACACGAAAAATCTCACCTGTCAAACGCGAATACCGCTGAAGCTGTCAAACAACCATAATCGATTCTAGATAATTGCTGGCGCAATCCTTCACAATAGCCGTCCCCGTGTTCACTCCCCAACGTGGACGATGGAGGTATTTTCCCTTTTCTCTCCCGAACGGGACAAATTATGATGTTTTACTTTCGGTTTAAGCTCTGCATGCTTAGTGCACGAGCGATTAACCGAAACGACGCCCGGAACCATGTCACGTTTGCCGACGCTAATCACATGACAGCGATCCGTTTCGTTGTCCGGCGTGATGATGCGTTCCGTCATCGCGAGACGTTGGACCCCGCGCGGGTATGCTGATCCGGCAACGGTAATGAACCGCTCGCGATGGGTTCGTCGTCTGGTGGCCATCACCAGCACACAAAAGGCCATTTTTTTGTCAGTCGCATTGAAGCTTGGGGTTTTGATTTTTGGAATATTACATTGTCCGATCTTACCGGAACGTGCCACGCTAAGAAGTCCAATTTGGTTTATTACCGGAACAGGTACTCGATTCAATAGTGGCCTCAAGTGATGGGTAACGCAACAACAACAAAAAAGGCTGTACCACGCAGTGAACCGAAATGATGGTAAATACATCGTTTCGTTCAATTATCAACATGTCAGCAGTACTGGCACATCTTGGTTCTACAGCATTCGCATCTTAGCGCGTGCGGTCAATCAGGTTTATGGATTCGATCAGAACACGTTGATGTTACGGGGAAAAATCGTCTATCTTGGGTCCTATTCTTTATTTGGAATATTCAAAGCAAGACATGCACTTTGAGTTTAAGTAGATTGCCAATGTTATCTAAATTATCTTTAATTATTAATTTTTAAAACATAATGTGCCCAAATTTTCCGTTTTTCAAACGAAATGTCTATTTTATATATAAATTCTAGAAGCTCCAATATTCTGCATGGCATAAAATATGATTTTATTAAATCATCGTCTAACAAATCACCGAAATCATGGTCTTATAAGCACTCGACGATGACAGAATTTTCATCTCCCCGTTTACCCTTCCTCGTTGTATATTTGCGAATGTCCTTTCCAGTCCCTTACGGTACGTTGACTGTCGAGTTCAATTGTCTGAGTCACGTACCAGAGTTTTCCCTGCCGTGCCACCCGTCCCACCCGGCTCGCCAGTCTCCCTAGGTGGAAAAGTTCCGGTACAGAACAATAGCATCAACACGGAAGCAGTAATAGCTGCGGGTCTAGGGCCAGGCGCTCTGGTTGTAAGACAATGTCACGATTTGTTCGAAAAACATCAAGATTGTGCTTCACACCGTCCGCTGCACGTCCCCACGGGGCATGCCCCCACCGTACGAGGGATTGCGGTCTATCTCTTTGGAACATCACCTGAACACTTCCTCGCGTCTGCAAATGAGCACGGCAGAGGCAGGAACGTGCCTTTCCGGTTGTTTCTTTCAAACACTCGCCCGCACATACACAGCAAACTTGCTCCTCGTGGAAGCGTCAGAGGATGTTAATGTTGTTCCGATTGGGAATGCTGGCACTGCTGCTGCTGACGTGTTGAAATTTCCCAACTGTCTGCAGCAAAGGGCCAAAAGGGGACAAGTTCGTTAGGGTCTCGCACCTAGAATCCATACCAAATTTTCGCCAATTTTGAACGTCAACGAGTGGGACAAGCGTACCGAGCTTCTACACGTGACATTTGGTTTGGGGCTCTGATAACGAACCTTTTGCTGACAGCAATTTGCTGTAAGTCGTGGTTACGGGTTCGGTTGATCGTATCTGCACGTTCCGTGCAATAGTTTGTGGTCGCACAAGAAACGGGGTGATTTATTTAAATAGATAGATTTGCTACTTGGTCACACTTAATTATGAATGCTTTGCTAGAAAATTAATCATAATAATATAAAACTAAATATTATACATTGAATAGTTTTTTTTATAATATGTTCTGCAAGGACTTAAAATGATAATGTATAGGAACAATTGGTTAAAGTCGCTATTATTTTTTCAGCAGAATAAGCATGGTTCAGGTCAATGAACATTATTCACCGGACGATGGCCGAGGCGATAGCGGCGTCGGTCTTCAAAATGGTAGGACCTAGGTTCAAATCTCATCCGGATCGTTCCCCCGTAGTGAGGATTAGACTATCCAACTACGTAGTATTAATAATTCTCGTAAGCCATTATAAGGCCGCATAGGCCGTTACGCCTAAGCAAGACGAAGAACAACATTATTCATTCAATTCGAAATGTGTTAAATAGTGTGTTTAAGGCTTCCTTAGAATTTATTGCTCCACAAATTTGTAAACATGTTCATACATTTTTATTGTTTTCATAATGTTAGTGAATAATTTTACTTAAATATTTTTAATATTAAAGTAATGTTTTCAAGATATCATGTAAAAGTATCAATTATGATACATTTAAAGCCAAGCACGTGTAGCAAACTCAACACGTAATGATAAATGATACGGATTCATTTACATGTTGTTTATTGTACTTGTGTAATGGCAAACCCCTTCATTTGACTTCATGGTTCATGATGACATCAATCACAGCCTTTACCGCTTTCTACCACCGCAAGCACAACCATCTTCATTTCGGTGAGGTGATGCTTTAGAATAAAATATTCATAACCAACCGCTCGGATCGCTTTCTTCTTCCGTCTTCAAGACGATAAATCTTTCCCGTACATCTTTCCCGGGGAAACGGAGGCGAAACACACGCCATCTTCAGACTCGCGGTGCCTTGCTATTGCTCCGTACCCGTTTCCTTAGCGAACAAACAAACCGATAACGATCGGGGAAGCGATTTTGGGTCGTTTTGCTGCTCGAACTCGTTGCCTGCAGCTTGCAGGTGGGATGGTGTTTCCTTTTTGGAGTTGCTCAAAAATAAGGCATCGACAGTATGCTCCCCCATTGGTCTGCACGATAGCCGTCGACCGGGGGTTGTTTTATTCAAAATTCATCACCATTTTAACGAATGGAGTACGCCCGTTATGCTTAGCAGTGAAGGTTTGTGTGTGGTTTCCTTTTCCATGCCTCTTTCTTAGCGTGCAGCGAAGAAAATGAAAAATGGCCGAGAACCCCTTTTTTCCTAAAATCTGTGCGTTTTTTTTTTTCGTTTGTAAACGTCTTGGTGTTTCTTTAAAAAAAAATACACACAAAACGTCTGCTTTAGCAGTATGAATACTAATTTTACGGCTGCGTCTCATGCCTCTTTTTCACGATAACATAGAATTTCTTTCCTTTAATGATGCTAAGATTGAGACCGGGCAAAACGATTTTTCTTCGACGTTTGCTTCTCATACTTTGGTTTTGGAATGTTTACATGAAACTATAGAAAAGTTCCTCCTTTTTGAACGTAGAGATTATTGAGATTATATCGCGATATGCTAGAAGTTGTTAGTGACGCGAACGAGGTCACCGTTTTAGCTTAGCAGTTTTGGGATGTAAATGGCAAAAAAACCAAAGGTGAATTGAAAGCTATGAATGAAGTATGCTTGGAGAAAAATCACCCCAAAAGTACTTCCAAATTTATATTTTTTAAATTGTTTGTTTAGTCACCAAACAATTTTAAAAGATACGAAATTTTAAATCCTTTTTTAACAGTTCTTCTCAAACAATGACAACACCCAAGTTATACATTTTCGTATTCGTTTATTTATTTTTGCTGATTTATATTTTTTTCTCTTATATTCTTACGTTTTGTTGTTTTCTCCGTTCCATTCGCCGATGGAAACGGTTCGCCCCTATTCGTACAATACTTTTCTGCCAATGTTTTTTTTGCCAGCTTTTTATTGCTAGCTTTCGTTTGCTATATCGCATCCGTTCGTATATTCATTTGCACATGCTTACTTTCGCTTCATAATTTCCCGTCGTTTTCGGTCATCCTTCATTGACTAATTTCTTTTACGAACAGTAAAAATATTTTTACTTTTGCGAAACTTCACTTAACACTTTCAAAAACTCAACGCTTCCGCGTGCTTTAAAACTCTTAATTTCGGATTTTCGAACTCTTGAGAAAACAAAAATTTTAATGAACGAAATCAAAATTATTATGATGAGAAATTAACGTTTACTTTTCGATTATTCCTAGGTATCGTCAACCGTGGCCGGGTGGGCTTTTACACTTTGTCTGCTAAACTTCACCTTACGCACCTTATCCTCTGTGTACTCCGCGTTCATTAATTATTTTATGTACCGCCGTTTAAATATTACTATTATTATAAGTTTGCGGTTGATTTTGCGAACCCACTCTTCTTGTTCACCTCGAGGGATGGTAAGGAAATGGATAGGCTTGCGTATCCATCCTAGCAAAAGGGAAGCAGAAGCTTATCCTCATCGTGTGACTTTTATCGATTCTGCACGTACAAACTGCTGCTAATCCTCCAAACTATTCGTTTGATTCTAATGGAAAATGTTCTTTTTCTTCCATCTCTCCTCCTTGCTGTTCCGCTTAATTATTCAATGTGCGTGCTTGAATCAATGCTTGACAGTACAGCTATTTACAAACGTGTGTAGTGTGTGCGCGTGTGGTTTAATTAGCAAATTCCGGAAATAGGTACACTTGAAACATTATGATCTGTTTTGTATTACTTTTCTCTTATAACGTACGCTAAACGGCGAAGGAAACAAAACAAAACCTATACTCTACAGCTCATCACACCGGTCTACTTTCGATGTACGACACTTCACAAAATAACCTTTGGGTGTGTGTATGTTGTGTTCCGCCGAACAATCTTAAGCCAAATTTGATTAGTTTGCGTGTGTTTCCCCATTGCTGCTAACTTAAGCATACCCTTCTTCCCATGAACCATGGGGACCTTTTTGTCGGTTTGCTACTTTAGTTTGCATGTGTGTGTGTTTGTTTTTAAAAAATATATTTATATACTTATATGTATAGCTTTATCATACACAAAATGGGCAGCGGCACGTTGGCGCGCCGGCCCCCGTTGCACAAACGTGCCATAATTCCTTACAGTGATTACAATGGTTACCTACGAAGTGAATTGTATTGTACTGGTTGTTTTGGTACGTACGCGTGCCCTCAAATCCAGTTCCGTTGTTTTGATTTGCGTGATGAAGACTACACTATAGGCAAATGAGTTGCAGTGTGTGAACGGAGAAACGCTACACAAAATGCTACAGTACAAAGGCAAACCGAAAACTCCATCCTACCGCTTCTCTATCGATACGAACTATAACACGGCCAAACAAAAAAACAAGGGGGGAAATGATTGTACTGCTGGTACGCTATCGTTATGTACAAGTAAGTTTTTGAGACGGTTTTAGAAGCTGTGCAGCAAACAACGTGTTTGTGCCACATCCCAGCAGATCAGCCTTGGCCAAATAAAGACAAAACAAAAGAGTGACCCATAAAATGAGAGATTGTTGAAAGCAAAAAAAAAAAACAATCAACGTTAATTGTTGTTTCAGAGTGTCCCAGAAAGTCTAAGCACGATTTTGAAGCTCATTTACTATTAACATTTGACGTTTAAACCATCGGTGATTATGACGTATTTTTGTTTACATTTTAATCTGTCAATTCAAACGACTTAAGTGTCGGTTTATCCATGGAAATGATGTACTATACACAACCCGATTGCATTGAATCAATTAGCAAAAACAGAAGTAGTGACCAGCGAAACAGATCGTGACAAGATTCTGGTCCTTGTGACCATGAGGACCAACCTTTCAGGACAAGAAAAAATCTACCAGAAAGCTAGAGTCACCTGTAAGGGTGCTTATATGTCACCTGACATATAACCAAAATGGACTAAAGGACTTTCCAGAAGGAGATGAAGTTAAACCAAGGGCCCGTAAAGTTGTACGAGAAATTGATACGTAAATTTTGAATACAAGACATTTTTGGGTGACTAGTTGTGCATATTGGAGCGGTTCGGTGGCCGGTCTTCGAACGGACAGGAACGAGGTTCGAATCTCATTCGGGCCGTTCTCCCGTACGTAGGACTGACTATCCTGTTGCGGGTACATTCAAGTCACGGAAGCCAGAAATGGCAGGCCAAGACCTCTCGAGGTTGTAGAACCAGAGAAGAAGAAGTTGAGCGTATTCCGTTCTGATAAATGTATTGAAGATGCCGATAAACAGTGATGGAGATGGATCCCTGCGAAGGCCCTGACCGGAAGTGTCTGATGCCCTGAGAAGTTGAGGCTCAACACCAAAACCCGCTCTGGCCTGCTAGAAATTGATGAATGAATTCATTAATTTTAATGAAGATTTCGGTCACGGTCCCAAAGAGTTTGCATTTTAACTTGATGAGTTTCAATTCGCTCACGTGAGAAACAAGGAATGCTGGTACAAAGCTAATGGATTTGTACCAAAGGCCTGTCCAAAAGTATATTTGCAAAAAAAAAAAGTCAAGGCATTAAGATGCCATGAAAACGTTTGCAAAAGATTGGAAAAAGTCTTCAAATTCATAGGTAAATCTTCTCCCAGGCGTACACTTAGACGGAATTCGAAATGAAGAACAATATAGAAGGACATTGAATCGTTCCAAAAAACAAAAGAAAGCTCACGGTATTTTCAAATAATGCTTAGACTTACTGGACAACACCCTATAAGTTCTGTTCTGGGCAACACTGTGAAGCTCGGTTTAAGATACGGTACTAAAAACTAACAGATCATACTACCGACGGCACGGAACGTAACCGATTCCACTAATATTACCAAGCGCGTGTCTGCAATGGCAGATAGCCACCGCACTGCTGCTGGTGGCTGTTCGCCATGAAGTTGTTCTGGTTGCGGTACGCCATCGCTAGACTGTTGGACATGAGCGCATTATTGCACGGCTGCTGCAGCATCTGATGTTGATGGGCGGCCCCATTGTACGATGATAGCAGTGCCGCCGTAGCCGTGTCCGGCGAATGGGCATTCGTGTCATTCAGCAGCACGATGCTGCCGGAACTGGTAGGACCATTGCTCGTACCACTGCCCGCACCGGTACCATTGCTGCCACTGCTGCTACCATTAGAGCTAGGTCCGCTCGTGCCACTACCACCCGTACCACCGCCAGACCCACCGGCCGATCCCGACCCACTGCCACCTACGGCCGACTGCTGCTGCTGATGCGCATTGTGCTGCTGCTGATGATGCTGTGCTGGATGCTGTCCATGCTGGGACGGATGCTGACCGTGCTGCTGTTGCTGGTGTTGCTGATGCTGTTGCTGCTGCTGTTGCTGCTGGACGGCGGCGGCGGCGGCTGCCGCGGCTGCAGCAGCAGCTGCCGCACTGCTGCCGCTAGTGTTGTTGTTGCTCGCGTTCGAACCGCCGGAGCAGGGCTTGCCATCTTTCACTAGTACTGGTACGGCCACACGTCGTGGTGAGCTGGCTGACTGGGATGAAAAACAAACCGCGCATTAGTCGGACGAAGGGGTGCGGGCGTCGTACCCGGGGGCAGCAGTGGTGGCATCATGCCGACCAGCATCGTCGCACCGGGACCGTAGTGTGCCCCCGGTAGCAGCTCGTCCTGGTCCGGATCGAGCAGGTCCTGGTCCTGCACCCGTAGCTGGTCATGCTGTTCCTGCTGCTGGTGCTGGTGTTGCTGTTCGTGCGGTGGATGCTGCTGCGGCAGATCGGTCGGGGTGGTGCTGGACTCTGCTAGTATGGTCGTGGTACCGGCAGCGGCAGCACCACCACCACCAGCAGCAACAGCAGCAGCAGCAATAGAGCCACCGACCGATGCACCGGACACCGTTCGACCGAGGCTGCGCACGTGATGCTGGGCACGATTACTAACCTGATTATGTTGGTTCTGTTCCGCCATCGCTTTCTCCTTTGCCTGCCGTTTGCACTTGTATCGATGATTTTGAAACCAAATCTTCACCTGCAAAAGTATGATAGAAAATTGACACAACAATTAGTTTTGCTTTAGATATGAGTGTGTAAGGATCGCAAGTCTATATTTAAATTGGTATTAAATTTCCTGCAGTTCAACAAAAACGTCTTCTGGAGAATTATTATCGTGAATATTAGATATCATGAAGTTCACGAATCCTATCGGAGCTAAAAAGCTACCTTGAAGATTTGCTGGGCCCTCGTGACTAGTCGCTTTTTGGTGTTCGTTTATTTGGAATCAACGTAATAATGTCCATTTTAGTCAGTATTGTAAATTTTGGAGAATTGACACGCTTCGGAGTAAACGTTTATCTTCAGCCAGTCCAAATTTTCGGCCAAGAATTCAAAAAGTCAGTTTTGGTAGTTTAGTTGGGCTGAATATTGTTCACTGCCAACTAGTTCCGTATATGCTGCCATTGTTTCTTGGAGGTCTTTGGAAGGATGATGAAATTACAATCCGATTTTTGCGTTCAAAAATGGCTTTATCTACCAACAGTAACTTGAATGGGCAACAATATTCTATCTGTTCTTTCATCCTTGAACCGTTACTATTAGGAACCTTTGAAAGGCTTCCCAAGAAATTCTGAGTTTTTTTTTTATTTCGACACGAGTTTACAAGCATCTTCAACCAGCTGCCTTATTTATGGCTTTAAGTGCTGATCGCTGATTCTTACGCTAAACGCAACAAATTTAACGCATCGCAAACTTAGCGAGTATTTCCCTCCATCTCTTCCGTGTTACCATGGCTACGTTTCAAAGTACAAGCGCTGTGGTAGATACAGTGGGCCCCACACAAGAATCCCCAGAATGGCTGAAAAAATTACATCCGTTAAACGTACCCCATCATGTCTAGGAAACGAGTTTAAACATCACTGTTAGCCGAGCCGTTAGAAGTGTCGCCGGCTTAGGCAATATGATTTAATATAAGACCACCATCGTTCCGTCGAACTACAGCCCACCCAGACCCAGACACAGGAAGTTCCCGATGCGGATACAGGAAGTACGTTCGCGAACATATCTTCCGGCGATGGCAGTGGTCTCGCGCCACACACGTACCACGTTCTTCAAAGAGCGTACATCACCGCTGTTCTTTAAAATCTCAAGCCTCCTCGCCACTTTGGCTCCAACGAACCCATGGAACAGCCGGGAACGGGTATCTTTCTGGGCGAGTTTTTATTTGCGAGCTACTCTTTTCTTGTTCGTCCTCTCCCCTGCCCACATTGTGGCCCGTTGGTTCTTTGATGATAGTTTACGTTTGGCTGGGTTGCTGGGATGCCCGCCCCGGGAGAATGTCGCCCGAAGCTTATGCGTGCATGTCGGTATGTGTGTGTGCGTGTGAATGTAAGTGTGTTGAGTAAAATTACACATGAGTGTGCACTGTGCTTTTCCACTGAGGACCCTTGTGCTAAAGACCCCGAAATAAGTGATGCAGTTTTACACTGATGCACACTAACAGCAGATTCGTGCGAGCTTCTTGGGGTCACAAATTAGTCTGTATTAGAGAGCCTGTGCCTAGCGCCATACATGCATATGTGATTCGTTTTTTCTTGCTGAGGTTGTTTTTTGTGTGTTAACAACCAATTTCTTTTATTGCAAAAAAATAGTTTAACATTCAACTGCTGTCCTCGAATCGTTGTATGCAGGTACGACATTGTTGATTATTCATTTTCCTATGAATTTATAGTTGAAGGACAGTTTTAATGGTTAATGTCGGAGAGTTTGTAAATAAACCCTTAAGATTAGAATTATTTGCTAAAACGATCGAGGAATTAAATCCCAACGAGACAGCAGCGAACTCTAAAAAAATGACTCTACAACTGTTTTACTTCATGCAAATGCTATCTGTTTTAATATCCATTCTCAGGACTTGCCTTAACGGACACAATATTTAAATTTGAATTAAAAAGTAAGTTTTTAAAAATATTTTATAGTTCCAGCATATCAATAAAAAAAAACTATTTTAATGATATTGCATTCCTAATTATATATTCCGTGTAGAGTCTATGGCTAGTAAAACATATTACTTTCTCTCCTGCACACTTATTGCTCATTGTCATTTCTACCCATTGAAACATTTTGCAACTAATGAAGTGCATATTGAGTTAGCGGTGCAATTGCATTAACCAACATACAAAAAAAAGCTCCATAATCGTAATGTATCGTACCGTGTACCGAACAAGCAAGCAGCTTGGCATGATGGAAGGATATAGAGACGCGAAAAAAAACGAAGAAGCAAACAAAAAGAAACATCCTGTGCACCTACTGACCCGGTGATGTACTCCGGCTAGCCCGTGCGATGGACGGAGATTTTGGAGAGGCTTTTTTGTTACGTTGAAAGTGCTGCAAGTAGTGCCGCAGGAAGCGAAGCTAAACACCTGCATGTGTTCGCAACACATGACCGTGGCAAAGTGTAAACATTCATTTAGTATTCTCGACGACGAAAGAGGAAAGCCTGAACTAGACCTCACTTAAAGTGTGCCGTGTGTGCATCCGGGTGGCAGAAGCGCAGAAAGCTTGCCCTCCGTTGCCATCATGCAAAACATAAGGCAATACGTAAGGCAATTCTTTTCTTTTGCAACATTGAATATTAACCAAGTGAAATGCAAATGGGTTTGGGGTGGGTTTTTTTTTCTCTCCAGTTTACCTCCTGTACTGGTACGCCAAAGATCACATGGTGGAAATTGAAAAATGGATGATAAAGCGCAAAGAAAGCCATCCCAGCAAGTGAAATGTCCCCATCCCATTGAGCATCCCATTGAGATTAGGTTCATTTGGGCGATTTTAGCACGGCAAGGACCAACCGTGGCACCTCTTTTGCACTGAAAGTAACCACCGTGTGTCGGTGTGTGGCTATTATGCAACCCGGCCGGTATTCAAGTGTCTTGCCGCCGTTGGCATGCAGTTGCATACGTGCCAGCCGGAGGATTGATGCATGCTCGATGGAGCTGAGCACGGTCCTGGCTTACATTTAGCGCGAGCGGCAGCCACTTTCCTGCTTTTTAATTACGAGCAAAATCAACCACTACATTGCAACCAATTCAGCGTGAACGCGAACGTGTAACCTGGACGGTCGGTGGCCTTTGTCTGTGTTGGAAAGGACACCATGGTGGTGGGCTATCTATTTTTCTATCCTTAGCCTCTTGATGCACTCCTGTGTGTGTGAGATGGAGCGGGTGAGAACAACTACCGTCTGCTGACGGTGCCGTATGCAAACAACTTCTTCAATTCAATCCATCTCCTCGATGGTGGGATGGGTGCATGCACGGTGCGCACGGTGAGAAGAAGCCCCCTCAAGAGGGAGAGCTTTCAGCGAGCATGAGTGTAATATTATCTCATCAGCAGCTTTCTCGTGGTGCAATTAGAAGCGTAATCAAGCAGCATCCATTCGACCGAGGTTAGCGGACACCACGGGAGTGTGTGGGGGCCTGCACGAAAAAGGACACTCGAATTCAAGCAAACACACTACACACAACTTTCTGCCAGCCAGTCCGTGTGTGTGTGGCAAATCTGTTTTTATTCTTGTTCTTTTTTAATTTCATTCATTCAAGATGAGTGGCGTATGCAATTATTGGCGCACGATACGGTATGCTTGAGCGATCATCTTCTGCAAGAAAATGTTGCAGATACGTTGTATCTATTGTGAGCAAAGAAAAAGCAGTGCAGAGCAAGATGTACAGAAGGCAAGCATTCAATGCAATTTCGCTGCGATTTGTTTGCAAGTTAGCATTCATCTGCGGAATAGTATAATTACTAAACCTTCGTTCGGACAACTAGCAGATATTCTGTGCATCCTCATTACTCTGTTGCACAACAGCAGCAAGGATGCAAAAGGATGTAATTTAATTTATATCTTATTGTGGGCTTCATAATTAAGTGTGTCTGTAACACCCTTTCTTTGCATTTCGTCCTAAATGAATTGGCCGTACCGTAAACTCTACCGAATAAAGCAAACTTTGGCAGAATGAATGGAAATGTTGGGAGGGAGAGTAATTGTTAAATAGAAATGAGAAGCCCTTTTTTAAACATCAATTTATGGATCATGGCTCTTGTGCTCTTTATTATGCACTACACGTCTAGATTAAAATAATTGTGTTATTAGTAATTTGCACATTATTACGCTCTTGCTTCATTACAAAATACGGTGGTAAAAATGTATCCCATCCCTGGGTAGGTTTACACCTGAGCTAATGTAGAGCACCCAAACTTATAGCAATTCGCAAATGCAGGAAGAAAAGATTTAGAACCTTCGGACCACTCCGGGGCAGTCAACCGAAAAAAATGATACACGAGATCGCTGCTATCGCTAATAATGATGCCGTTGATGATCATAATCCATTGCCAAAGCACTTGCTAATTGGGTAGGGTAAGACGCGTGGGAAGCGATGCGTCACCTTCTAACCTCAACCTCAAGTCAGCCAACTTAATTGGGAACTTCGATCCGGAAGTGAGGAAGAGCTCCGAAAGGAATGCGGGTGCGGGTGGCCAAAAGATTTGGGCTGCGATTCTCCTCCGACCAGTACCTGCCCGTAAGTAAGTGGGACGAGCAAAACCCCGAAAGGTACGGTTTCGGTCTGTTTATTTTACATTCCTAACCCCTCCTGCGGTACGGTGTCCTTCATAACGGCCGGGTTTGGTTTTCCCCCGCCGTTTTGGGTTGAGAGATTAAAAAGGTAGCAATGTTTACGGAACGCTGCAGGGAGGTTTCTTTTTTTTTCGTGGGTGATTCATTTCACAACGCTTTTACTTTACTATTTCACTGACTCGTTCTACCGCACAATTCCATGGGTGAATGGGTGCGAAAACATTGATAGGTGCATAGGGAATGCAACAGCACCCACGTGATCGGAGCAAAGAGATTAGGCAAATTTATAAAAATAAAAAAATGCGAAATATAATAACAATAACAGCAACACGCTAATCATTCGCATCCGGATTGTGAGCGATCGTTTCGGGTGGAGCAACGGGTTTTTCCTTGATCGAGGAAAGGATATCCGGAGTATGTGGAATGGTTTACTTGTGCGTGTGTGTGTGCGCGTTAAAATCGAAAGAGTTAAAAATAACAACATATAACAACAATAACTTGCAAGGGTACGTTCAATTCGCCTTAGGAACGGAAATCCTAATTAAGTGAAAACTCTGGAAATTCCACTGATTCCAGCTTTCATCAATAAAGTAACGAGCATGAAAGAGTAACGTCTACAAAAAGGAAGCAAAATACTTTGTAACACCGGGTACACGTATGGTTTGTAAATAAACAAATTCAGGTTGTTTTGTGGGTAACTTTGCTAACTTTTCGTAAACATCAAATGGATAAACGACAGGATGTGACAAGAAAAATAAAATGTCCATGCTGATGTTTGCGTCCTTCGTAGTTCTTAAAACAAAGGGTTTTCTATTAAAAAAATATCTACTTATCAGTGTTTGGAATACAATAGATGTATTCAGGACAAGTGAAACATTTTTAATACTTTATGTAATTATACAATTTTTTTTTTGGTTTTTTGTTCTAAAAAATAATTAAAGTACATTATTCCGAAATTGATTTAATTTACCAATTTGGGCCCAATATGTGGATCTGATAAGCTTAATCATTATGCTGTTCGCTAGTTACTTATATAGAAAGAATTCTTCAAAGAGAGAGAGAGAGAGAGCGATAGAGAGAGAGAGAGAGAGAGAGTACAATAAAAAAGAGACCCTAGCATAAATTGTAAATCTAGCTAAACAATTGTTAATTATAGGGCAATAAGGCGATTATAATGGAAATAAAGTTGAATAAATTACAAACATTAAAAACTACTTTGAAAGTCGTCTTAAAATTGGTGGATAAAGTAAAAAAAACACTAATTGCCATATTGGAACTCTCTAAATCGGAATAGTAGAATAAATCAAGTAAACGGTAATATGGCCTGGCCGCTCTTCATGATACAACACATGATACAATTCATGATACAATACAATAATACCGATTGGCCTAATCAGTTACAGTACAATGTTTTAATAAAAATAAAGTGAAGCTACTATTTTTATGAAAACAATTGCATGAAAAAGATGAATAAAGCATTAATTGTAGTAGAGATAACTGCAAAAGTATGAAATTTCGTGTAACATACCAATAAGAAAAGCAAAAAAGGACTGCACGTAGAAGAACTATTTCTTTTCCGGTTTATGATCTGTTATGAAAGTATCAAAGTATATTTTATATACTTTGTACTCTTACCGACGAGTACAATTTATCAAAGTTTGATTATTGAACCAAAATTGATGTTCTATTTTTCGTCTATTGGTTTGTTTATATACTTATTAGATAAAAATTATTTACACCAATTTGATTCTTTCTCCATTACGTACTTTTCAGAACAGTTTCCAAAATGGTCATTTAAAATCATTTTTCATACCATTTTTCCCGTCGGCCTTGTGTGTAAACCATCTACCGTTGGAGTTGCGATGTTTTTACAATCGTCATTTTGCGTTATTATTTTTGCATTCCCTACTTCCCGCTGCCCGTCCGATCGTGTGTTTGCCCTCGGCTGTCCCAAAATCTGTTCCATTACACACCGTCATCCGGCAATTGTATTGTATTTAACGTTACCTTTCCAAAACGGCGAGCTTACCTTTGGCCATAGCGCAATGCACATCGACACGTTAAGTAAGTATGGCCTGTCTAGCAGAGTGAGAGAGCGAGCGATGGAAAAAGCTTGAACCTAAATCCGTAGGGTCATGATTACCAGATGTTTAAGTGAAGTCCCGAACGCGTCAAGCACCTCCCGGCCTGAACCTTGACGGCTCGAGAGGTTTGCTGGAATCGTACGTTACGAAACCCCCGGCACGGGGGAAACGGGTTCCGTACGTACAATCGGGAAAGCTACAACAACGAGTGGAATACGTGCAAGAGAGAAGCACAAAAAAAAACTACATACATAATAAAGAATAAAACGCAATTCTCGTGAAAATAAGAAGCGAAACCACTTGAACTGCTTTCAAACCACTCCACCGTTGGCTTAGCGTTCGATTCGTCCTGATTTTCGTCCTGCTTATCCGACTGTTGCTGCCAGGATCGGCCACAAACCGTCAACATCTGCCCAGCGATCGATAACCGCACGCAAATATTATGGCTGCTCTGGTCTGCCCCCTAATGCATACGGGGCCAGTTCTTGCTGTACGCCGCACACGTTGCCAATGTTGCGGGAGAATCAAAATGGAGATTTTTCTCCAGTTTCCGGCTGTTTTTTTCTGTGCCACATTTTACGTTTACAATCCCGGTTTGACTAACGGGAGATGTTTTTGGTAAATACAAATTTATCCATTTAAATTATTATTATTGTAATGTACGTTTTGATGCTTTATGCAACGATTTGCTCGGTAAGGCGAAAAAAACAAGCTTTCCTTCCGAGACAGTTAGCAGGACTTTCACTTTATTTCTTACGATTTTTGCCCTCGGCTTTTCCTGGTTTGCGATTATCGTTTCCGGCGTTATTGTTTATTGTTACAGCAGCCAAATCCTGGCCCGCCGGTTCACGCTGCTTATGTTTACGTACGCGCTAATCCAAGTCCCTGCTTTGCATGTCAAGATGCTGAACGCCTCGACCGGTCGAGGATGAAGAATTTCCGCTACAGCGTTTGCCGTCGGTGGGGAATGACTTTTGACACTTGGCCAGGAAGAGCAAACTTGCCTGCAAGGAAAATCCCATTCTGAAATTCCCAAATTCTAAAGATTCGTTTGTTTTTATTTGTAATGTTTTTCTTAGCAGGGAACTGCTGGATGGTAGATTATGCTTATGTTATTTTACCACGAGGGATGCTGGTTATCGTTTTGCTATTCTCGGTAGGAATGAGGATAAATCATTGCGTTTTTGGTATGAGATTATTGGCCACATATTTCATTCGAAAGTTGTGATTGATTATTTATGGATTAGGTAAATATTGTTGGAATAATGCGATGGTACAAATTAAACAGAACTGAGCTTTTCTAAAATTAACCATTCATTCAACTCGAGCATAGTACTTCTGTATAATTTACTGCAAGTGATTTTGGAGCCTATAGTAAGGAGTCAGTTTTAAATTCACCAAAAACCGATTCCTGGTGCTTTGTTTTCGTTTTATTTGTCCGCTCTGTTTTGTACCAAACGTTACGAGTAACTATGAAGAAAGTGCTAAAACATTCACCTCCTGCAGGGTCTACTTGGAAGAACATAAATCTCCTATATCTCCAACAACCACCATTGCGTGATATACGCCCCAAACAAAAACAAAAAAAAGTTAATGCCACCCGGACGCTCAAATGCTCAGAATCCGAAACCCGAATGTCCAGTTCCGGTTTCAAAGCAGACGCACACACCGACACAGGGGCCACACGGCGAGCATAGAATATGCTGCTGCTTTGTTTGATTTGATTTTTTCCTTCCGTTCCAGCCGTGTCGTATGTCATTGTGCCGGCAGCCCCAATGATGGCATTTTAGTTTTGGAAATGGCAACGATTTTTGCCCAAGCGATAAGGGCGGTTGGATGGCTTTTCGGGATGGGGCTCGGGGATTTGTGGAAAGTGGAGGAACTCCAAGCGAGTGGGGGGGGATCTACAATGACACACTTGACGCTGGCACTCACATCACCCACGTGCGCATCGCCGCCGCCGCCAACGGTTTTGGTTGCTTCGATTTCAATTGACAGTCTCGTTTGTCAAATTGAATTTCTAAAACGAAGTGTCACTTGAACCGTTAATCAAAAGTGACATCGTCAGTAAAGCGAAGAGTGGCGATTCAATAGAAAATGAAGCGCGTGTATGTGTGCCAACCGTGTGCTTATGTGTACGTGCAATTGTTCGCACGCACGTGTGTTTGTGTGTGCAAAATGGAGCTCTAGAAACAAAACGCCTGCCAAAGCCGGGGATTGCTTAACAACAACAAAAAAATACAGTCATAAAACTCGCGCAAAAATGTGGGCGACTGCAATCTGGATGACATTTATGGGGCCGTGCGTAATGTTTTTAGTTGTTGCTTTACATTGCACAATTTCTGTGTGTTTTTTTTTCCGTCAAACGAGACCCAGCGCACCGTGTGTTTTATGCGCAGAAAACTCTCCACTCCACCACAGTGAGGATCAAAGTTTTGCTACAGCCATCAACACCGGGTAAGTGGTATCGATCCACTGCATGTTGAGAAGCCTTTGAACGTGAAATCCCTATCCCCCCAATAAGTTCAACAAGAAGAAGAACAAAAAACTGTATCTTTATCAGTGAAATTGTTACGATCGAGTGCGATAAAGCGGCTTTAAATTGATGCTTCATAGAAATCATCGTCCATCAGGTGCTATAATCCTTTCCACTCGTTTCGGCTTTTGTTCGAGCAACAACAATATAAAAAATAGGGACACCTTTTTGATTTGTGAAACAACTTTTCTGTACTCGTGCTCAACGTAAAATCGTCTTTGACCGCACCTTGTTAAAGTTCTTTTTTCGCTCACCCAAAGATCATGTTTTTATAGCGAATTAATGATGATATTGAATACTGTTGTACGCCCTACGTTTCTTGGTAATTGTACAACGAAAACCTTTCGTTTTTTTTCTTTTAAACCAAACCCAGCGGGAGATCTTGTTGTACTGCGTAAGACGAACAGAAGATTTTTTTTAAACGTTACAACATAAAGAGCGAGAGCATTAAATGCACCCTCCCGGCTGGTTTTGGAACACAGGCGTGTGTGAGATCAAATATTATCGAGAAAAAAAGGTTTGAACACAGCAACCACAAACAGCTTGCAGCAATTCAGCGGGACGTTTCGCATCCCGTCGGTAATCTGATTAAAGTGTTGTTATATTGTTGTACATGTAAAGACATACTCTCCGCAGGGTGAATGGTTTAAGATGTGCGAAATTATGCGAACGAAAAAAAACGCCACCACGTATTAGGATGACTCCCGCTATGATCCTGCCCAGGATACTATTGTTGGTTAACACCCGCTGTAACTGCTGGTTAAGATTGTTGTTTCGAACTTGTGAAAGTGTTTTTTTCTTACGTCCTTACAAACCAAACATGGTTTTAACAATATGTTTTTTTTCCAAAAAAATACCCTTAGGGTGGTAATAAACTGACCTTCTAGTGGCAGAATTTTTATGTACGAAACTATAATAAAGTGACCCAAAACAATAATTTCATCATCCAGAAAACAAAATTATATTTAACTTTGGGATGGAATTTTGACCATCTCGGCTAGAGGAATATTTTATTTCCTTCTATAAATACTCATGTAAAGTAATTTTTACTTCATTCACAGACGACATTGAATGAAAAAACATCAGTTTTTCATCTGAATTACAAAATTGTATTAAATGTTTTCCTGATAACTTAAACCAAACAGTCACACAAACTAAGTCGTATTTAAGAAATTTTACATAAATAAGAAAAAAAAATGATGAACGATAAATGAGAAAATGTTACAGCAATTAAAAAGAAACTGTGATCTTGACTATGCATCGGTAGAAATTAGGATTCAACCCAGAATCACACATTAAGCTTCATTATGCGTCTGTCTAACATTTCGTTTGACGAACTGTTCCAATATTCCAATAATGTTTCGTCAACTATTTTCCACCCTCCGCTTCAACTGCTAATTAACAACGGATTCATTTATTTGACAGCCGCAACAAACATTCACCATAGCGAATTATTCCTTACCAAACAAACACTGTGCAAGTTCCTTCACACTACCACCATACCAAACTTCCGACTTCACTGATCCTGAACGACTTTTCACACATTCGCACAAGTCCACCCTCGACGCTGTAAGCAAAAAAGGGCTCACTTGAAATGTCCACGGTCCATGTTTGATTTCGCCCCGCACGTGAACGTGAAATGCCAGCTAGTGGCCGGATGTTTGTTTGTACTATCCCGTCGGCGTGCACGAAAAAGGGCAAACAGATGCAAACGGCAGCCAGGAAGCGATTAGAATCGATTAACCCGGCCAACCAAACAAACTGTCACCTACAGGAAGCGGCCCCTGTGCAGCATCTCAACCGCCCCAGCCGTCCACCCGTCAACCCGTCGAACGAGAAAGCAACCGGAACGGAATTTGGTGCCTGTCATAATCGCACGGTCTATTAAGTCTCGCTGCAGCCCTGGTTCGCAAGCGCGAACGCACGCATGCACGCACGCACGCAAGGAACACTCACACTTGCGTGTAAAAGAAATATTATTGTGCGTGCGTGTTCCGTTGCTGCCCGCCGGTCCAGACGGATAACTGTCATGCTCAATGGTGGCTTTCTTTGCGGAAAAAGAGAAAGGTGCTTGTGAGTACGGTGGGAAACATAAATGACACTCACTCACTTGGGCGCGAGTTGATGCACATTGTGCACTGTCAGCGACACGCGTATCGAATCAAACGGGTTGCATGGTGCGCAATATGGTGGAAATATTTATTTTTCCACTCGGACGTTTTTATTGTGATAAGTGTGAAAAAACACACACACACACTAACGATCCTGGTTTAATGTGTGTCAACGATTTGTGGCGTTTAGATCGATCCGTGAGACGGACTTTCCGAGGACTTACCTGGGTTGGTGTGAGATGTATTAAGCTGGCTAGGTGTTCACGTTCTGGGGCGGATAGGTATTTCTGCTGCTTGAATCTTCGCTCCAGCTCGTACACCTGAAAGCGAGAAAGGAGAGTGAAATTAATACTTAATTTCAATTTCAATTA
>AXCM01004065.1:0-22364 GCA_000473375.1 Anopheles culicifacies | reverse complement strand
CTTTAAATTGACAAAATAACATATCGAATCTGCATAATGTGTTTCGTATGAGAAATTGCCATACATAAACAGCTGCCGATATTTGAATATTCCTCTCACAACGCACTGTGGCGTCTAAGTGTGGGCGCTGCATATGTTATGCTGAATTGAAGGTTGCTTCTTTGCATCCCGTCCGTTGCATAAACATAAGTCACCCAGACAGTAGCCACTTACGGGTGTCACCACAGGCGGAAGATTTCGTCACGTTCGATAAGAAGAACGTGTGTGCGTGCAGTTGACTTGTCGCTGCGAAGCGTACGGATTCGCTCACCCATGCACCTAAGGGTGCGAGATCTTGTGCATAAGTAGCTGTAATTAACATTGGGTAGAATGGAGTAAAACAAAAGAATCTGATAACATCTGATGCCGACGTTCAGGCGGTTGTGGCGTCTTGCAATGCTGCTTTTCCATGATTGCGAGTGAGCAACAACAACAGCAGCAAAAAGCTGTGTAAAGCTCACAAGTGCCACTTGTACAGATTTATACAGATTTATCGATTTCTAGTGAAAATGTTAATACATCTGGTTAGGGAGAGTAATGAAATAAGTTATTGTCTGAGTTTTGTTTTAGTGTAGCTAAGTGTCATCTATGTATAAATTCAGTTGAATTCAGTTCTATGGGGCTCTACCATTCTACCATTCTGGGGTCTTCCATTTCTGGCTTCCGTGACATTAATTTTTCCGCAACTGGATAGTCTGTCTAGCGTGCAACGAATTACATATTTTTTTAAATTTTATATAAAGTATTTTAAAACTAATTCTTTCTTATGAGTGTGTTACTAAACTCACAACGGAGTGATTCAACTCGATTGTCTAGACTCCGTGCAATGACTAACCGCTCATGGTTGCGACTCATGAGTTCTTCTTCTGCTTAGCTGCTCTAACAAGCGCGTCTAAATGATAGGGCCTGGTCGCCAATCCGTATCCAGGAAACTCGTTCCCTCCAGACAAGGCTCCATCCGATCTCCCTCAGCTTATACTCCCCAATTTGCCCCAACCTCCTACTTCGTCGGAGGGCCGACACTTCCTGGCAGTTTGACGTCCGTAAGAAGCCAGGACAAAAGAAACAACCAGCCGCTCCCAACATGAAAAACAGACGCTGATTTTCCCCCTTTTCTCTATTTAGCCATATCACCCATCCTCCTAAGGGTTAAGGACATTTTACCGCACAGTATGCCGGGTTCGTATTGAGCAGGATTAGGGTTATCTTTCGATAAGCATCGGATCCATAACCTGCCATTCCAGGATTACTATTACTACCGAGTAATAAGTTATAGCCTTTTATTTCTCAAAAGGAAATAACTTTCGAAAAAATCAGCTTAGAAATAACAGGCTTTGGCCTGGAATCGGTTCGCTTAGGAAAAACAACCCATTAAGGTGAGTTGACTGTATCTCTATTCCAAGGCAGTCTATTCTGAGACAGAAACGAAAGAGTTCGGACGAATTTTGCAGTTCAATCCGTCGTAGGTTCGTCGAAGACTTCCAGGAAACAGAGCAGTATCTTAAGTCTTCTTTCATGATATCTGATATACCTGGAATACAAGGATTTCCAGGTTTGTATAGCCTCAAATTCCTCTTTGAAAATGATACCAGAATTTATTGCAATTGAGAGATATGTTGCATTTCTCTAGAATCACTGCAATAGATATCAAAGAGTTTCATTTTTCAATAGATGTTGTTACTTGAAAGGTATTATTCCATCGAACTTTACCAACGAAAATATCTTCAAATGTCGCATCGCTAACCGAATTGATATTTCTTACTACCGTTCAGTTGGGGAATAGAAATATCTCGCTGTAAGGCAAATGCTCCATGTACCATTCCTGTCAAACTTTCACTGAAATATGAAGAATTCAACATAAAAGTGAACCTACTCCACCGTGATTCTATCTAATGAATCTTGCAAGCAATGAATGGAACAGTTCTCATCACCATCCCCAAGTTCATGATCAACTCCCAAACTCCCAAACTCCCGTAAGGTCATGGACAGCAACCGAACAAAAAAAAACTCCTTACTCTCTCTCTCGCTCTTCCCCGAAATCCCATCGCTAACTCTCCAAACGGCGATGTTTTTTTTTATGTTCCGTAGTCTACCGGCGTATTTTGATTCCCTGTTTGTTTTGATTACACCATTCGCTGCATACCGAACCACTTCCGATCGCTGGTGGGCCTGGGGAAGCTGCGAATGTTTTAAGCGCGTGCGCCCCACCGGAACACGACACACAGTCCCCGGTGAGTTCATCCAAAACTGGCGTTCATTCGTAACCTACCGAGCATCGTTGTACCCTATCCGGTTTAGGCAGAATAAAGTTTCACTGCTGCGTGCCGGGATACTCCGGTGTGTTATCCTCGGTTCGGGTACTATGAGAAGCTCGCAAAAGTTGAAGCTTCGGGCAGCATCCACCAACCGACAGTGCTTGTCGTAGGTTCGGTCAAAACGGACGCGATCTGACACTGAAATCGTGGCGCACATTCGGTCGTCTAGTGATATATAGGGCAACATCAACGTCGGCGACATTCTTGCACGACCTGTTCCAACAGCGAACTGTAGAAGTGTGGCCAAGCCAAATGGGTGCAATAGAAATGCGTACAATATGTGGTACACATTCCAAAAAAAAAAGAATAACATTCTCAGATGTTAATATTTTAAAGTAAAGATAATACATCAAATGTATTACTAAATTACAAAATTTAATACAGTGTAAGTGAAATAATCATTGAAGTGAATTATAATTATAATTTTGTATTACGTTTTCGCAGAATGTCTTCAAGTGTATTTTCCGTTGAAAATAAATTCCCTACCTAACTTCTGTAAATAGTGCAATGACAGGGGAATCACAATGGCACTTGAGTTTAATTTAATTTGCGAAATAATTGAAGCACAATTCCAAGAGTGTGCTATCCTTGCAAGATGGCAACTATTTCTAGTCTTTTCAAGTGCATTCCTTACAAGTGCAGTACTCCTTTTCACAAAGGCGAATAAATCCAGGAAACAGCCAGCCCATGCACAAACGGATTTCATTTCGCCTTATTAAAGCAATGACTTAAAGCTGAACGCAAAAGCTCACGTAAGCGATCGCTAATATGTGTGCAGTGAAGGTGTATGGTGAAAGAAGGAAAAATATGGCCATATTGAAACTGGGACCAATGGCAAAGAGCAGCCAGAACTCCTTCCTCACTCACCTCCAATTCACTCTCTCCCTTCCCCTGTCCCATGTTCCCTCCGGCTAAGGACTCATTTCCGGTGGAGAAAAGGACTTCTCCGGTTTCGGTTGTTGTGTACGCACTGGTAGCGCTACCCCCGGCACCCGACGACCGGTCGTTTCGGTGGTGGTGAGTTTAAAAATTTAAGAACGTACCGCATCGTTATCGGCAGCAAAGCCGAGTAGCCGGGTTTACCGAGGACCGAGTTGGCTAGTGGCCTCTTAGCCAGGGGTGGCTTGGCTTGCCATCGAGATCACCACCATCTGCGTTTTGTGCGAATTCAATTGTGGCAGACGCGGATTTATATGTGTATTTTTTCCTTCGGCACTGGGTGTGGTTTCATTTTTGGTTCTGCTTTGCTTTCGGGTATGGTGAGCTTTTTATTTTGTTTTGTGTGCTCATTTTACGGGCATAATTTTTTTCGGAGTGAAAGGGGAAAGACAGAACAATGATTAAATTATTCATATGGGATTGAGAAGCTTTAATGCGTACCTTTAAAAAAACAGCTAACTCCCTTTAACGGAGAGCAAATTCCACCCAAATTTTCGTCGTATTCCCACAAATAGTCTTCCACGAACGGCAATTAAATTTCCCACCGTGTAACACGAGCAGACAGCACCAGCTCGAGAAAGTTTCCCATTCGCTGGACACAATCAAACACCTTTACGAGCTTGATTGGGACGACTCCTTCCTCGGAAAAACAGCGTCATCGTGTGTGCGAGCTTAGTCAAGGATGCCTTCACAAAATCAGCCAATTTTCGCACTCCCTGTCTAGTCGTTCCATCCCGTTCTCCATCTCCAGCATGACCTCGGTCGACGTACAGGCGTACAAATCAAGCGTAAAGTTATTGGGACCGAGATTAGCTTCAGATGTTGTGTATTGTGCGAGAAAGGTCGTCGTACACATGTGGGCGCATACCGGGACCGAAGTCAATCTTCGGTGTTTTTGTTATCCTCGTTACGGCCATCCACACTTTGGTTGGTTATTTGTTTGATTTCCTGCTTTTTACATCACCACCTCCATCGCGATTTTCTTCCATCTGTGTTTTTTGTAGTGTATTTTACGAAGGTTAGATTTTTTTCTTTCTTCCCATATTTGCTTCCAAAGATGTGCGTGTATTTGCGCGAGTGTATGAATAAGAAACGTGTGCGTTAAGGTGCAAGTGATCCCCATGTGAAGTGAAGAGGAAGCTTAAATCATTCGAAGAAGTAGAAGTGGAAAAGAAAACATTAAGATTATAAGCTACAATCTTAAGGTATTGGCGGTAGCGAAGGAAACCTTATGAAGAATGTTTTCGATGGGCATACGGTTACGGTTAACTATGAAGATTTTATTTCGCAATGTGAGTTAGACCGTGCAATGTTTCCAGTGCCGAAAAAAGGTGACCTAACCAAGTGAAGGAAGAAAAGAAAAAGGAGGTGGAAAAAGATGTTATTCGATTAAATCGAGCGGAAAGTGATTTGATAAAGCAAATCGAAAGAAAAGCTTACGGAAAGGAATTTCCCACAGAAGGAAAAGGCTTCCTCAGTTTCCACGGTCAGTTCCACCCAAAAGGACATCAGAAGCTGTCACACATACAGGCACACCGTTGTGCTCCTAATTGCCAAACCGGAAGGACTTCATTACTGTCCGGGATTCTTGGCAGCGGGCCGGTCATCCGAGCATCTCTACGGCAAGCACAGCACAAAGGTAAGCTAGAGCTTATGGCTTTTCTTTTTTTTTTTGGGAGGGGGGCTACTTTTCCTGCCCCTATATTTGCTGGAATTCACATTATGTTCAGACAGGGTTTTTTTTTTGAGAAACCGGGAATGCATTCCCAACCCACCGGGTGGTTCCGGGGTAGGCGTGTGCGTATCTTTCGCACCCCCTTAATGGGTTACAGACGAATGCCATCGTACCAAACTACTAATAGATTACCAAACGCTCGGCTTGGGCTGGGGTAAATGGGTAACTTTTTAAAAGCTTCCTCGTTTCCCTAAAATGATCTATGGTACGCGGGGAAAAGTTTTCCTTTTTTCCGAGAGGAAAGAATTATTAGGCGCTAGTACTCGTGGTTCGTGTACGTGCTGACGACCAACATCAGAGGAACCAAAAAGTGGGAATCGCTTCGAAAGTTTACTGTTTGGTGGACCGTCGAAATCGTGAAAAGGCTTTTCTTTCAAGCAGAAAGATACAAAACTGGATAGGACCTAAAATCGGAGATGAATTTAATTAACTCTTGCCGAACGCTAAACATTATGCACTAGCCCGATCCGAGTCATTCAGTGAATATTTATGTTTGCTCCATTAAAGCGGGAAGCGCCATTTTGTGTCTTTTAGCGTTAAAGATCGCCGTCAAAATGAATCAGTCAAACTTAGGGAAGGATATCTAAAGATTGCTTGCTCCCCCTTTCATCAAGCTTTTCCGGAATTATTAAGCAAGATTCTAATAAATTTCCCCTTCCTCGCTGATTATGCTGGGGAAAAGGTTCGACTGCCTAAACTGCTGCTGTATACAGTCTCTGCATCGAACGCGGTAACCAGTTTCTCCCTCGAAAACAAAAAAAGAAGGAATTTAATGAAACATAATTAATCATTAGCTCCACTTGAAGCACAAGATATCGGTACAGAAGGATTCGTTATTGTTATTGTGCCTCGGTCGGTAAGAAACATCAAGCTTCGTTTATTTCGAGCGGATACCCACTCCTGGTTGACAGATGACCGGAATTCATCGTACCCCGGATGGTGCAGCCACTTAAAGTGTTCACCGAGAGGGGCCTTCTTTCCACGAAATTATCTCATCGTGCTTAATTAATTAACCGGATGGATCCGTAACTGTTTGGTGTTTCGGGGGCAGCATGCGAGACCTGAGAGGGGGATGGATGTGATTGACAATTCGGAGAGGTGGGTGGCCACGCACTTTAAAAGACAGATCACGCGGTCCGCGTGCGTACGGTACGTGGATCGGGTTTCAATTATGAACCGATTATTCCGGTTTGGAAATTAGATTGCATTAGTAAATGGAAAATGATAGATTATTGAATTACAACCAATTACTGAACTGGCCGAGCAGGATACGCAGGGCAGCTCGAAACAATGATTTCAGCAAAAAATTTAATCTCCACGTAATTAAACACAAATTGTTCCATCCCGCGGGAAGGTGTGTTTTGGGGTCAGATTTGCCTAGATATCCTTGTCCTCCATTTCGAGCTTCAATAATAATTGCATTTTTATGTTTTTTTCTTTTTTTTCCAATCCCAACTGAAAGCGTCTCCTAACGATCTTCATTACGGGGGGCGTTAGACATTTTGAGACTTTTGCTACACAGCTTTCAAAATCAGAACCAGCCGAAGAAAAGTCCTTCCTTTTAAAAAACGGGACGGTACGCTTTGTTCACCTGCAGGCACACGGAAAAATGCTCCTTAATGAACGTTTTTCATTTCATTACCGGCAAGATTTTGGGCTCCATCTATCGGGCTGTCCTTTTTTTTTCTTCTCCCTGGTCCGATCCGTTTTTGATGAAGTCTTCCTCCCGGAGCACTGAAAACTCACGAAAGCTTTGCTTAAGTTTTACGGTAAAAACTTTTCTACCCTGACACATTTTCCACGAGCGAAATGGGTGGTGTTGCGGGGAGGGGAATGAAAATTATGATTTCCTTCTTTCTATTTTTGGTTTCGGAACGCATCTTTCCGCTCATGAGGACATGAGTCTATCAGCATTGCCTCACACCGTCGTACCATTTTTTCCTAGGAAGCTCCAACCAAACGCCCCGAAAAAAAAATCCAAAAAGAACCGACAGCCTGCAAAGCCCGGCTTATCAATGTAAGCTTTAACGAGAGGTATATAAACCGTCAAACGCGGCACGGTACCAAGGCCGCCAGGTCTGGTGTCTGGGAAATTTTTCCGCACCGAACCGTTAAGTGATGATAAAACGTGAAAAGCGAGCTTGTGCTGCGGTCGCATCACTGGAGTTGGCTTTATCTTGGCATTGGCTCCCACTACAGCCTTTCGATTTCGCTGTTCCTTCACGTGCATCTTGCCTGTGTTACGACATCACGTTCATTATCCTTGCGCTTGCCAAAAGACTGCAGTCGAACCGCGCAAGAAAAGCCATAAAGCTTGGGCGGTGTTTGTGTGGCAGTGTTGCCATAATAAACAACAGAAACGAAAACAGGGAGCAAACAACAAACTAACTGGCGGCAAGGAAACCGAAAAACCTAACCATCCGGAATGTAACTTCCGACGACGCCCATGCCTCCCCAAAAAAAGGGACAAAAAAAAAGCGCAAGAGAGCAACCCTTTTAAATCTCTCGTACAAGACTTTTCAGCTGTCTGTTTTTTTTGCCGCCTGATTTCATTCTTTGAACGGGGAAAAGTCAACTTGCTTGACACATACTTGAAGAAGACGCACGTAGAGATCCATTGGGCGGCAGGTGCAGGATACAAACTTTCGAACGTTTTTCGGCTTGCACTATATCATATCGCAACACGTCACCGGCACTAGGGTCATGTTACACATCCAATTCACTTCTCTGCCGCCGTGTGCTGTAATATGTGTAGCAGCTCGTATATGACCCAAGGTTCTCTTTCTGATCCTCCTGACAAAGCTGCAAGAAAAAAAATTCCAAGCATTCCTTCCAACAGACCTTGGGCGCGTGTAAGACCTTGGGTAGCAAGTGAGTAGTGATTTACATCAGTTTCTTTACTCCATCTCAACCCAACTCGTCGGTGGAAGCATCGAGAAGGAAATTTGTCAGATAGCATCGACTCAAAGGCGAACGACTCAAGTGGAAAGCTCCGACAAAACGTTCCCATGGAAACGTTCGGTTCCGATGTTTGGTGCGAGTAGTCACATCTGTCATACTTGCAAAGTTTTCCTGATCGGTTGAAAGCTTTCGCATAAGCAAGTGGAATGTTGCTTCTTACATTCTGCCCGTGCCTTTTTTCGCCATTTTAAGTTTTCACTCGCTCCAAAACAGTCATCGAAAGAACAACACGCGACGAAAGAAGTTTTAGTCTAAAGTGCATCAAAACTTTGGCCGACTTGCTGGGATGTTCACCTGTCCCGTCTCATTAGCTGTTTGTTTGCTGCTTTGGAAGTAAATTTATCTTGTTCGCAACTGAGAATGCTAACCGGAAATAAGCTACACGAAAGCTGTATCCCCGAGCAGAAGAATAAGGGATATCTTTTGGTACAGTAGCCCGCTAGCATTGAACTAACAGGTTCAGTGACGTCTTAAATCTTATCGTGTTTTACGAGCTGGCTTTAGCGTTTTGTTGTGTTTGTGTCGTTTTTTTGTGTGCCCATTCCCAGTGAGAAATGTGGGACAGTTTGATGATGGCATTGCCCTCGAACGGAAAGCACCCAGCGCTCGCGGCGTGCACAGGTGGAGCAGCCTGGTGGTTGACTTGCTTAAGAACTTCTACCTACCTTCACCGAGTTTCAGTTGCCCTTGTGAGGATTTAATTCGGATTTCCCCCCTCAGCCCTGTATACCGAAGGCCGGGCACGAAAATGGTCCACGGGAAAAGCGCCTTAAGATGGCTTCATTTGACGACTGAGGGATTGTTGGAATTATTACCAGCACCACAGCCAGGTTCAGGCTGTTGGAGAATTCCTTGCTCTATGTCTAGAAAAATACATCCTCATCTCGGACTACCTTCCACGTTGCATTACACTGGGGCGGGGGTCTCCTGGTTTTTATTGTGACCTTTGACATAGTTAAGCCAGCAACAGCGAAAAGACAAACAGATAAAGCGAAGTAACGCTAGAACACGGTCGGGGTGACGGGCGTTCTGCAGCATTCTTGGCAAGATTAGCTGTAAAAAATACGGCTTCACCGAGAGCGAAACATTTGCGCTGGCAAATTTATGGTACGCGACAAGATTTACGTTTCAGTTTTATGTGTAAAGCTAACAGAACAGGCTGAACAGCCACCTATGAGGCTATGGGACACACTCTGTCCGATAGGGATTGTGTTTGCATTTTTTGTTTCGCGAAAAGTAAAATGCACTTTAACACAGTGCTTAGAAACGAATTTTCCGTAGTTATTGTTATAGCTTGAAGAGTATTTAAAAATATATTAAATGTTTATGGAGATAGACTAGGTAATGTGAAGTTTGAAAAGAATTGCAAGCGAGCAACAGAATATCTGATTTTTGATAATATACTTATGAGAGCATGAATATTTAACAGTTATAGCAGCAATAATAGAAATGGTCACCACAGTGGAGATCTTGAATGGTATGAAAAACCTCCAGCTGAAGAATAAATTTACCTCATAGACCAATCCTAAGCAAAGACGAATGTTTATACAATTTTGTAAAAGAGATGGTTTACTAGAGTTAGAAACCACTTAGTTGGATCATCAGTTCTCAATAGGATTTGAAAACCGGCTCCGGATTGCCTCGTCCACTTCCTTAACTAGAGATGATTACTCCAGATTTTAGTCCAGAGTCCAGAGACCTTAGATTTTCCCCTCTGTAGACCAACATCATAAATCTTCAAGGAGAGATCTTCAATCATGGTGTGCAGTAAAAGAATTCGTGGAATATATACACCTCACATAATTCTTCATATATCTCTGAAGACACTCTTCTTAATAATTTTTATATTAAAGATACTCCTTCCAGCGATCGCTCATTTTTTCCTCCACAAATAACGCTTCACTTAATCCTTGAAAGTAGCAACATTGTTTATTACCACCTCCGACGATTCGTGCACTTCGCGCGCGTCAGTAATTACGCCCCGGATGCACTCTCCAAGAACGGTATGCACTTTTTCTCTAGAGACGCGTGCCATGCGCCCGAGCAAGGATTTTGCTTCCCATAATAGTCATCCACCCACGACTGGGGCACTTAGCTTCAGAGCAGTGTAGCTTTTTTTCCCTCACTCTATCGTACCGTCAGTTCCAAGCACTTCGCTTTAACGACTCGCTGAAGTAGAGAGTGACGAGTGATGTATCCTTGCGCGACTTCATCCCCATAACGGTGCCGTGGTTCGGTGCGTCTCGTTACACGGGTTGATTATCCTTGGGAAGGCATCCGCAACAACGAACAAAACAAAAAGGCACCAGAGATGTTTGCTCTATTATGTGCTCCCTCCCTCCTGGTTGGGGAGTCGGAAAAAGTAGGCCGACTACAAACGAGATTGCGACACACTTTTATCTAGCGCCGGGGTAAATAGACACCCAAAACCAACAAGTACGGAAGCGAAAGCTTAAAGAATGCCGAGAAAGTGTTGTCATGTAGTTTTGTATCATCACAAGCAGCTTAGCATCATAAACTGCACGTTTCTATGTATGACGAGTACCGCGAGCATCGCGATCGATGATGAGAACGCCAACGACATGCGTGGGCAACGGCTGTCATTAGCACCTCATCCTTGGGATCCCATACAGAAATGGGAGGGTGGCAAAAGCTTTTTCACACCCTTTAATATTCTCGCCCGTTTTTGGGTGCTTGCTTTTGTTCTTGTTCGGTTAATAGTGCTCTCAGTGCGATCGTGTCCAAGAGCAGACAGGAAGGTTTTTTTTTTTTTGGGGGGAGTCACGGAAAACAATACCTTCCTACATGGTGTGTCTCATCACGCTGATGGGAAGTTACCCTCAAACCCAGTTCTAAGGATGTATTAGCAGGCAAGAAACGGTAACGGTTTCTTGTGCCTTGTCGCAGCACGTTAGTGTACTTTAACGACGGCTTGAGTTATGGCCATGCTGCTGTTTCCATTTCCGAGGGAGATTGTTCTTTTTCACTGACTTTTGCTGTAATGTAGCGGCATAAAACGTCTGGATCCTGGAGTGGAGGACACTCTCCACGCGTCATGCCTTTCATTTTTACTGCTAATAAAATATTGAATAATAGATTTAGCCTCTTGATTGCATTATGTCGTCACCATGCCCGTACCCGATCGTCTGACGAGGCTGCTCTGCAAAGGTACGACCGTTTCCAGCCGAGCAAGACCATTCAAACCATTCGGAAAGTCTCAAGTGTCACTCGATGTTGCTTCGGTGGGCGCTCCTTTCATGCTGAACTGCAGGAAAAACTTTTTTTTTATTTTCAACCTCAACCCCAACACTTGACACTTGTCTGTGCACTCATTAACGCACTGCTGTCGTACCGAAATCCTGCAATGGGTTTGGCCCACTGGCACTGGCCGGAAGATACGTAGTTTCCTTCCATTTCACAGAATTTCTACTGTGTGTATGTGTGGTTGAGTCGTTGGTTGAAAAGCTTTTTCAGTGCAATGGAGAAAAGCCGGAGGTAAAGTGTGTCGTCGTCGGTTGTAATGTGGAAAAGGTTTACATCCTGTAACCGTTCGAAGCCCGGCATCCCGGCGAAAGCGGGAGTAACTTCGAACGGTGGAAAAAGACTGACATAAAGGAGGTCTGCAAAAAGAAAAACAAAACGGACGGGTAAAACTAAACGCAAGCAAGTAAGAACTTCACTTGACAGCACTAGGATTAAAAGCTTTTGGGCAACTTGTGGTTGTAAGTTAGACACGGAAATGGGGATAACAGTGCTTGTTCGCAGAAATCTATTGATGTCGGATAAAACCTATTGCTCGGGTCGGGTTTCAATGTAAGCTAACACTGTGTAATCCGAAAGAAAAAAAAAACAGGTTTAAGAGCTTAATTACACATCTGAATTAAGCCACGATTTAATTACCGACGTTTAATGTGTAATTATTAAATTAAATTAGTTTTATTTTGTAAAATTACAATAAAAGAAACAGCTGCATTTTCGTGGTTTTTCCAACATTACTACTTATAACTACTATTATGCTAAAACTCAATTTTCAATATGGGTGCTGTTATCAAAATGTTGCCAGAAAAAAAAATGCTTCAAATCAGAACTGAAAAATGAACGATTAATTAAAAATATATCTTCATATCTAACAATAATAACCGCATGGAATTCTTTTAAATATTTTTATCAATATTATGACACTTGAATGTGTACCCTACATTGGTTACTACTAAACGTTTTGCATCCTTTGTTGCATACCATGTCTCAATTTGTAACGCCGCTTAGAAGGAAGACCCATCTTATAAATGTCCTCACCCTTTTTACAGCTTTTTATGGTGTTGCCTTCCTTTTTTTCCGGTGACTAAACGCACGCAACGACGCACTTGTACTACACAACTTGTGTGACTCCACTGACAAGGGTGCCATTGCTGACCGGATTCCAGTTGCTTTTTTTCTGTAGCTTGTCCAACCTTTCGAAGGGTGGAAAATTGCTCCCTGTTGGATGATTCCTTCCTCCCACTCCATTCTTCGTCACGCAGAACCATGGGACTTGGTACGTTTGTTTCCTAATTGAAACCAAAATAGAACATTAATTATCACTGTCTGGTCTGGTTGGCCGCTAGCGGGATCGTTTAGGAATACGTCGGTTTTTCTTTTTTGCTCTTACTCTCGTTGTGAGTTCATTCAATTTTATTCCCCCAAAAAGCCACTCACTTTAACATGCTAAAACTTTTTTGGGTGCTACAGTTTTTTTTTCTGCCCAATTATTTTCAACTCTACTCCTCGTTGGAGAGTGAGCGTAGGAGATGTTTGCGGTTTAAAGAAGAACAGGGAGCTTTAGAAACATCAAATGATCATGGGTATGGGAGCTTATTTTTGTTTGTGAAGCTTCCAACCCTCGTGTGGCACACTGTCGCATTCACTTGTGTGTAAGTAAACATTACCATGGCTATGGAAATGCTCCATAAGATCAATATGTTTATTTTCGTATGTTTCTTCTGCTCCTGCTGGTTGAACTGAGAAAAGGAAATTCTGCTTGTAACGATTTTATGTTTCTTCCTTATAATGTTTTCCTTCTGTTTTGCCCTGCAGCATTCCTAGCTTCTCTTACTTGCCGGTACACACCCGGAAGCAAATGTATTGAAAACTTCGTTTAGTGTACTTCGCTCTCTTCTGCACGCGTTCATTTCAAAAATAAGCAAAACACCATCCATCCGCGGGCAGTAAACTTAACGCTAAGACTGTCAGCATTCCCAACAGGTAACAAACTTCCTACCCACCCAATTGCCTCGGTTTTCCCTTTTTGGTCTAAACAGACAAGCTTACTTTGAACGATCGCACCTCAACATACAGCACCCACGGGAGTGTGTAGGTTTGGGGGGGCGTAGGTAGTACCATCGAAGTAAATTTGTAGTAGAAACAAACTAGCGAACCATAAACACAATCCCCAACCTGGAAGGACTCAAAGGACCGGGGCGTGGTGATGCCTGGGGAGGAAAACCTTGCAGAAAGATTCCGCCCAGAAGGCTTGTCAGTTCGCATGTAAAGGCGCGCAATCATCCGTTTGTTGGTGGTCTGCTGCTTCATCTCGCCATTGCTGAAACGGCAGATCTAAGTGGAAAAGTTTTCTAATTTATTTATTTGCCAAATGATATATTCCGCCGGCTTGAGATGGTCTGGACTAGCTGGCTGGTGGGGGCTAGAAGTTAGGCACGTTTGGGGTGTATTGTTTGTATCGCTACGGTATTATCCATGTACAAGTGTGCTGCAATGTTTTCGGTGTAACCCGTACCGACCGACCCTATAGTCCCTAGTCACGAAAGTCCGTCGCAGGTGGGAAGGATTTGTCCAGTGAGGATATTCGGTTGGGTTGGGTACGTAGGCCTAAAGCGCAGGTGATTACAACGGTATAAATCATTTTCGTCTGGGCAAAGTTGGGCCACATACCTGGCACAACCGGGATGCCTCACGAAACTTTTACTGCTCAGGATAACGAACCCAGGGAGAAAAACTATAAACACTCGAAACCAACACCAACAGGTATTTCCAAATTCGAATGGACCGTTGTTCCCGGCGTGGTGTGAATGGTCGCAATTAAACTACATTCGTGTAATTTACGCAGGAAACTTTTCGTTTTCACTTGATCCCACAAGCCACGGTTCGGGATGTCCTGGGAGCTTTTTGGGGAACATGTACCGATTGCCGCAAGCAACGCGTCAAAATTATCTAAATCTTTTTCTTCCTCTGCGCTTCCCGACCATTTTGGGTGTTTATGTAGACACGCTATGGGCAATTTTGTTGAACACATAGAGAAAAAAAGTTAATCGACAAACTGCTGGACTAGGGGTATGGGAGGGGTGGGTGGTGCTGCTGGAATGGTAAAATAGATGCGATGATAAACGTGAAGCAATTTGCTTCGCAGCACGCTTATCACATTTGCACCATTACTACCAGCTCCTACGGTCGTTGGCTTAGAGGGCTGTTTTTTTCTTCCTTTCCTGCAAACGACGCACAACATTCTTGCGAACTGTCTTGATTGCGGAGGATTATAGATTATTGATTGATCGTATCGATTATTGTTGACCCCAATGGGCTAAATGCGTGATGATGCTAGGTACAATAATATGGCTTTATTTGTTAGGATTAGCAAAACGAAGGTTATGGAACGTCAGGATGTGTCCCAAGTGTTTTCGGGTGACAGTTAAGATAACATTTGTCCAAATGTGGTGCTTTTAGATGAGTATAGCTCCAATAAGACAATAAGAAAAGTGATCTCTATTGAAGGTCGAATAAAACTTTTAGTCCTCTAAATTAGTGATGATTCTGATTTCATTTCGAACCAATGATTGCCAACATACATGCTTATATGAAAAATAATAGTAATGTTTTTAATTATAAAAAAATAAAATAAATGACCATGATAATAGTTAAAGTAATGATCATAATTATTATTATGATCCTTGTAATAGAAAAAACGCAATTAATAATAAAATAATTAAAATTTAAAAAATACTAACATCTATTAAGTCAATTATTTTTATTTACATTTGAAACAATTTTCATAGGTATTACTCCAAAAGTATTTTTTTTTAATATTTGACGAAATTAAAAGCACAACATTGAAATTAATAATTAATTATTCAGTGCAAATAATTTTGGAAATACCAGTTCAGTTGTTCTAGTAAAACAGTCAAATAAAATGTAATTATGGAAAGGTAAATATGAAAAAGTAAACAACAAACGGCATTTTACTCAAACCACATGAATAATGATTTTAATAAATTGAAAAATATGAACCTATCAATTGTGGTACGCGCTGTATTTACAATGGCTGGATAAATACCATAACACAAGACTAAATAAAAGAAAAACAAATAAATAAAAGAATAAAAATTAAACCATACCATCCAAGCAAGATTAAAGTACTCGTTCCCATCCTAGACTGCATAAACTATTTGAACAGGCCTGTCCATCATTATCGTAATAAGCACCATAAGGACCATGACTGATAAGAGAGCCAAAAGCATCACATCACACTCCGCTCCATTGCCGCCACTCCCACAGGACATGTATTTTTAAAAACCTCTTTTCCTCTGACATTTACATTCGAAACGCAATGGTGCTTCATAAATTCCATTTCCGGACGATGATCGAGAGGAAGTGGGAGCTTAACAAAAAAACATACACACATATCATAAATCCTTCCACCATCATTCCTCATGCACGTGTAAAACCTCGTAAAAAATGGCTCTAACGAGGAAAAGCTAATTAAATTTTACATCGCACAAAAATGTTTCAATTTTATTGTGATTCTTTTTTTCTTTAGGGTTCGTCGCCAGCCACCAAAAGCCGCTCGGACAATGGAAGCAGAAATGAAAATTATCGCCACACCCATTTTCCCGAGCATGATGATCCTTGCTGCTTCATTCCCGGTGGAGATTTTCCGGAACCGAGATTTTTATATATGGCGGGTGGCTATTTTGTCCCACTTTGTCCCTGGTTGTCAAATTGGCCATTTTCATTCTCCGTGATAGCGGCATCGGTCCGGTTCGCCGGCATTAATCATGAATGATCCATCATCCCCTTCCAGCGACTCGAATGGCACCAGATGTTGGCACTCCTAAAAAAACAGCTTTGCTTTCTCGGAGTCCTTCTTCGTAGAAAACCGCTCGATTAATGTTGTGCGCCTTCAAAATTTGGAATCCTACCCCAAAGGTGGGTAGGTTTTTAATTCTCGGAAAGGAAAAGCTAAAATCAGTCTCTATACGGAAATCTTAATGCTTCTCACGCTAAGGCTAACACCAGGCAGCCAGGAGTTGCAAAGCCGATTAAAACCCCTTACACAATGATGATCAACAGATTTTTCGGTCGACTGTCGTTTAAAAGATCCGGCTACGAGTCTTCTCTTTCTTGTTCTACATTTTATAAGTCAGAGAGAGAGAGAGAGAGAGAGAGGGGAATATGCGTTTATTGAGCTTTTTTTCGTTCCTCTCAATGCGTTTCATGCGATGGGAGCTTTTGCTCGTTTGGCAGCATAATGGAATTACTTTTATGTGTGGGAAATTGAAATTGGAATCAATTATTATGGGACGTATTGCGAAAGATAAAGGTCGTGTGTGTATGTGTGATAGGTGAAAGTTAAAGGAAACTTTTATTCCCGATTTACAAATGAATCCGATTTAACTTCCTTTTTTTTTGTTAAAATCATTTGAAAAGTTGATGAGATTTTTTCCTTATCAGATTAGTTAGATGCGACTAAATTGCTATTCAAATCTTTACCTCGAGATTATGTAAAATTGAATAAAAAATTGATTTTCTTCCCTGCTCGCTTGTTCGATCTCAGCGCGTGGGAAATCTTTATCGAACGTTTGATTTGAGTTACGCACCCTGGCGCGCCTGGTTTTCGGGTGTTCGGGAAATCCTTTCCCATAAAGTGAGATAAGTTAATGGGTTCGTTATTGCGTGTGGCATTCTGTGTTTGCCCGGTTCTTCAAACAGGCAGCACACAAAACGATCGAGATTCAATCGGCCGTAGGCACCGTAAGCCCGTTGACCGAAACCGGACAATGGCCCATTATCGGTTAATGGGAATGCTCGTACGCTCGGACGTACTCGGAAAATGCGAAGCAAGGAAAATCTACGTAATGAATTCTCGATCATGCAACTGCGTTCTCTCATCCCCACCTTCCCCAACCCTCGTCCGTCAATGTGGAGTGCTTCCTCCATCGTTATGTCACAGACACTCGACAAACTTTCCCCTTGAGACGGTTCCGTTTGCTACGCTTTTCTTTTTTCTTTTCTCGGATGGATAACGATTAGGACGTTATTTCGAGCTTAACTTTCGTGTTGTGTAAGGATTTCTTTTTCCTATCCTCTCAATGGATACTTTCACTGGGAGCTAGAGTATTCGCAGTTATCAACTGGTTGTACGCATCCATAACCATAACCGTCGTCCTCGAGAGGAAAGCACCGATCGGTTAGCCGAAATCAAAAACACCCCAAAAATGGACCGAAAGACGAAAGATAAAGATAAGCGTTTAGTCGCTACTTTCAGTACCGAAACGTACGACAAAACCATCGACCGAGGAAAAAAGGATACAGCTGAAGTGGTGTACCATCGCTCGCAAGTAAAAGCTCTCAGTGTGTTGTCCCATCTCGATCGGCTAAAATCCTCCCATTCGGTTGCTTGTAAGTGAAAGTTCAATGTCGTCATTATGGCGGAAATCGAAGCTCAAGTGGCCGGAAAAGTGGAATTTGCCAATTTCATCCATTCCATCCACCGCGTGCGTGCCTCGCCTATCTGGGCGAAAGGATCGATTTGGCTTCTGGTACGATTTTACCGAAAAATTTGCCATCGTACTCGGCTAGCAGCACGGGCCGCGGATGGAATCGTTTGCAATTGCCCCGAACCGGAAGCTGGATGTTCGTATCACACGGTAAGATGATACGGAGCGGAATGGATGGCCCCCGATATAGGCAGTTAATGGAACGTATACACCGAAAACGATTATTTAATCGTTTTGCAATTTTTGGACGAGTGTCAATCAATTTTCGCTTCCCTCATCGTAAGCCAAAGCTTCGGCTTTCCGTGCAGTTGATGTTGATTACCGGGGTTTAGGATGGAGAATTACGAATCGTGTTGATAATGATGCCATTTGTGGTAAGGGTAAATGATGAACAACGCGCACGATGTGTTGGATATAAAACAGATGCTTGTGAAGGCTACTCAATGGATGAAGTTTGTTACATTTGCAACTAAAATATCAAATATTTGAAACAATAAATTAATTAGAAATGTATTTAGTATTAAGTACTATTTTAATAAGTAGTCAACATTACGTAAAAACAGATGGTTAACCTATGACTCAAATGTTTTGTTCTAATAACGAGACTTATTAAAGGTTGGGCAAAACATACCAAAACATCAATAAATTTTAAGAAAACACTTATATTTAAAAACATCTGTGTAAAAGAAATAATAACCTTCGGTTTTTTTAAGATAAGTCTTTTTTTTTGCTGACCCTCACATTTATCATAAATTAAGATAAGGCTGAAATGAAAGTACCATTAAGATAATTCACGCTTCACGACAATAAATTAAATTTCGCCTTCAATCAACTTTAGTTTCACACGTTCTCACAAATCTTGCACCGTTGTTTCTATTTCCATTTTTTCTATCGCAAATGCTTGTTACACACTGTAACAAGTCCAGTATCCCGGTGAGTGGATCTCATTCGCGTCCCTACCCCGAAGGTTAAATGCGGGCTCCATTTGGAAATAATCCAAAAATTGGGTATCTCAACAGAATTATGCAAATGTTACAACCATTTTCACCGCCAATCATTCTTGCTAGGATCAGGAGCGCGTCCATCCATCCATCGGCTCACCGAACAAGCTCATCCAGCTTAATAGTCTACCAAATGATGGAAACTGTCATTTACCCTGGGAACCCCTGGAACTTGGCAAAAAAAACCGAATGGAACGAAAGCGTTTGCCGCTTATTTTACCTTACAACGCAAGAAGTGAGACATTTTCCATGTGGATTTTGTTGTTGTGCACCCGACTAGCTTTTACGCTCGGGAAAAACTATCAACTATCAACTCACCATTCCTTGCTGGAGCGATTCAGCATCGCAATCGAGTGAAAGCGAAAATTCGTTGGAAATTCAAACCGATGATGCTGCAATCGATTTGATTTGCGTTTCGTCTTCGATTTTGAGAAGCATGAATGCCGTTCCTGCCTCATCCATATTCAAACACGTCAACCCGGTCTGTTTTACCGCTTGACTGTGTTTTACCCAATGGCTGTGTGAATTTCCTCACCCAAAAAAGGTGCCTTCCCATTGCCACACACAGCAACGACCTCCAAAACAAGGGGAAAATGCGAGAAAATACATCAAAGAGTATATCTGATCGTCTATCTGCACCGTGTATCACCGGTGGTGATGATGGAATTAAGCAATATGGTGATGAGAACCGATCGAGCCGCGTGTAAAGTGTAGTGATTTTCGGTTGCATTCAGCTTTCGGTGGTAGAATGGGGCAGCGTATTGGCAATTCTTGGGAATACATTAAAGCGATACGATTGATGCATGGTTTTGGAGTGGATATGTTTTCGCCATCCGATGCATCACACTCGTTGGAGTTGGATGATGCATTGCATCGAGTCGGGCAAACGCGTATGTTGCAGCACGATTTGGATGCTTTATGCTTAAAGAGATTGCGGCAAGAAAAAGGAAAAATTAATCATGCACTTGTATCTGCTGGTACAAAGCAAAAAGAGAAAGGTAGGACGCAACTTCAGGGTTTGATTTCCCCGGAGATTCATTCGTCCGAAACGTTTGAGTGTTTTGTTGAAGGTCTTTGAATCGTGAAATTGATGAAGTTGCTAATTTATTGTGACAAATGTTAAAGGCAGTATTTTAGTTGGTGTTTTTCTTATATTCAACTAATTTTAAACCATAAAAATATGTTTATAAACCTCCTTGATAACTCATTTGTCGAAAGGGCTAATGCTTTTTATCAATTTCTAACTTCAAAACACAATAACTAAAAAATGTCTAAAATGTCTTGCAACAAATAAATGGAATTTCATAACAAAACACTCCCGATGCAATAAATACGCTAATTGAAGAAAGAAAAAAAATCATTTTCAGATTCCTCTCAACTATTCGTCCAAAGTACCAGTGTTGACCTTAATGCATCTTAGGCAAAGAGTCATTAATATGAATTAATATGAACGGGTTAAAATTGAAGTTGATGCTCGTAAAGAACGCAAAGAATCATAAATTTAAAAAAAAGTACAGAGTTAGAGTCATTTATTCAACAATACCTAACACTGTTTACAATTTCCTTTACAAAACGTTGTTTTCAATTTCTAGCTTCAACAAGCATTTATTCCTAAATATAATTATGGTTAATCATTTTTTATCAACAAAAACTTACATTTTGCTTTACAAAACACACCCAAAACAATGATTATGCCAATAGGAGAAAGAATAAAAATATTCAATTTAAAATCCCCCTCAGGTTATCGAACATTTAAACACAGCAGCACAATTTAAAGCAATTTCCACCTTCAGAAAACATTTTGTTTTAAAACAAAGTTAAAGTTAAACACTTCCAAGGAACGAAAGCCTGCATACGTTTTGTGCGTCCTTTTTTATCGTCAAATTATCGCTCGTAAACGCGAACACCGGGGAGTTCGAACCCAAAACTATCGATCGTCTTCAGTCGCCGTCGTAATGGGGTGGAGGGGTCGGCATTTTACGATCATCTTTCTCCGCTTTTCTTCTTCCACCAGTGTATCGATGCTGGCCGATGGATAATGTGTGAAAGATTTACGACACACGGCGGACAGCAGGTTGGGTTTGGATGGAGCATATTTGGTAACCCATTTCAATATGGTTTTAGGCGTTCTTCCACCGTTTTGTTTTATGTTTTGTGGAAGCGAAACGGAGTGAAATAAAACAATTTGCCCTAACACAAGATGTAGGGGTTAAGATGAAGATCGATTCGTTATAACTCCTCATACATATTCAGTGAAGTAGAAGAGCGTTACTATCATCGGACAGTGTATTGCATGAATAAGTTTTCAGAAGCGATTAAACATTAACATCGCCTTCGATGTCTTCCGTTGTGACATGGCGCTTACTGTAACTGTTTACTGTAAGCCCAGATGAAGCATATGTGATACCTTTTACCACTTTATCCAACAAAACATCACCCACAACTAAGACATAATGTCCCTGGATACCGCGCCTTCGATCGATCAATCGAGCGCGCGCATCGTTCCCGTTGACTTTCGCACTGGAAATGAATGGTCAAACGATGATTAATTGATAAAGTCCAAGCCCACCCATCACACGCACGATGGTTGACGATCGATACGACTGGAATTTCACCAAACCGTCCCTCAGCGCATTCGGTCGCTACGCACGCCTAATGAGATGGAATCAATTAGACTGATTTACGCTATCGGAACAACTTCATCAATCGCGAGTGAATGTGTGTGCTGCCCACGTTTCCTAGTTGGGTGGAGTGACTTTCCAAATCTGACCACTCCTTTGCACGGTACGCAAAATCAATAAAACCTACACGGAAATTACGACGCCGGAAAGCTTATTTTAAGCTCAACGTCAACTTGCGAAGGTCATACTTTTTAGTTGCGATTTTCCCCATTAATATCGTTGATGTATGGAGTTGCATATTTATCTTAAAACAGTTTCTTGATAAATAAATGAGAAGCTTAATATCCTTTTGTTTTCCACTTGAACGTGGCAGTCAGCGAATCAGTAAGAAGCAGCAGCACAACTTCAAACCGTTTTAATGGCCGTTTGAACGAGGGCCCACCATTTGGTGGAACGTTTTTCCTATTTACACATTCGTTCGCGTTTATTTTTGTTTCCTTTTCCCGGACGGCAGCATAAAGTGCCGTGCAAACTTTTCTTTTGAGCCACATTCCACGGAATCCGCAGGACATTTCTTGCCCGGTCGTCCCATTATTTGCTTTCCTTGGCACGGACTAACTCTTGCGTGCGTGTGTGTGTTTGTGAGTTTATGCCGTAATGGTGCTGTGATGAGAATTTCGTCCTTCATTCCGGTGTTTTTCACCCTTCTGGTGGAGCTTTTTTTTGTTTCCATCCCAACTCCCAACACAGGGAAAAGCAAGAAGACTTTTATTTGTTTGATTGTTTTGCTTCCTTCGAGTATGTGCTCGGGGTGTGTTTTTGCCTCGTTTTCCATTGGCTCGTATCTTTTGCAACGTTCCGCGACGTTTTCCATCTGCATTCGGACTCGATCGGAATACAAGATGATACACAAATTTAGTGGAAGTAATTTCAATTTGTACCAGCTTCGGCGTGTGATGGAACTTTTGTTTTTTGTTCCATTTTTT
>AXCM01004064.1:0-22194 GCA_000473375.1 Anopheles culicifacies | reverse complement strand
GGTGGTGTGTAGAAAAGATCTTGAAATAATTTAAATTGAGGATGATTTAATTATCTATTTTCAAGCTCTAGCGCGTTTTGTATCATCCGGAAAACCGGAGACGATGAACCTGAAGAAGTTTATTCTCCTTGACAAACACACACACACACACATTCGAACGCTTATTTCGAGCGAGCAGACAGAATCCGCACTGAACACAATACCCACGAATAAGCTGCCTGCTAGTTGTGTACCGACCAGACCGGAATGTACAAACGATTGCCTCGAGGTACGATCCCATTCAGAACTACGCTGTGGTTAGCATTGATAAGATACCTTCTGTAACGAATGTGCTAAGATTTTTCGAAGATGATAGATTTTGCATGAGAAAAGAACATAGAAATTGAAATTAAAATAGAAAATAAAAGTGGAAAACAATTGAACAAAAATATAAAACAATAACTTAAAGTGATTTGCTTAGAATAAAAGAAATTCAAAATCAATAAACAACAAAAAGGATCAATTTAAAATAATTCAAAACTGATTAATTCTAATCTAAAATCAATCAAAAAGGAGTCTTTATAACAAAACATAAAAAAACTAAGAAGAATGAGTAGATTGAAAAGAAAAAAAAAAACAAACAAGAGATAAATTTTCAATCTCAAATTGAACAAAAAACTATTTCAAAATAATTGTTAGAAAATACTTTACGGGTGAATTAATACAGGAAAACCTAGAAACGATAAAACAAGTAATCATCAAATGATATGACGACAGAATCGTTGGGAAACAAAATACCAAAAATGAATCACAGGGAATTTGAAGATGATCGCATAAATCTTCGGCGCGTTATCTTTTGCTTTATATTTTTCATCCTTCGGGGAGTAGTTGGGAACAGGCATTGCAAGATAATAAAAAATGTAAGTAACGTATCGTTCAACAAGCAATCTAGCACCTTTCAGGAAAACGTGGAGTGTTGGTTTGAATTGTTCTTTAAAAAAGGCCCAGGAGGCAAACGTAATAAATGAAAGAAACATTTTTATTCTTAAAAAAAAACAAGAACATAAGCTATGCTTTATTGTTCGATAAGTTCGAAATAATTATTATAAATACGCCTTGCACTATGCAATACGCAACACACCTTATTCCTTTTCAAGGCATTATTCATAGCTCATTTGTGGTTTGCAGTAAAACAAGCTGTTGAATGGGGAAATGCTGTCAAATGAAGATGGAACAGTTCCTTCTTCATCATCAATGGAAAAAGCCCTAAGAAATGGACGGCGGCGGTTGGCAAGACAGGCTAATGCATCCGTCATCCCGCACCGTACACTGTCTGCCTGTCCACAATGGCTGGCGAAGACAAAAGAGCAGCAGTGAAACAAACCCACAGCCGTACGAGTGTTCGTTATGTTTTAACCGAATTTAGACTGAACGCAAAAATGGAATCTGCCCTTGGGCGGCCATTTGCGTTTTACGAGACGGCGTCCCGGTTGCGTCAGGGATGCTGGCCGTGTATACCGGAAGCGGCACCACTCAGCTGCAGAAGGCCAACGTTCCACGGACGGACGGCTTGATCGATAAATGATGTACATTTCGCTTCGGACTCTTCCCGGTCCGGCCCCGGAGGCTTCTGCGTTCGGAAAGAAACGCAACGGTTCGCGTTTGCCGATGTTAATCGGAAGCGTAGGGAAACATCCCCGGCCACTAGGGGGGATGTGCTAGAAATGGGCAATTTTCTGCAACCGTAGCCTACTGATGTTGAATTTCCGGTCCGAGGTGCCCGGTTACGCTCGAACGCCACCAAGGATCGCATTCGAAACGCCGCTCCACCAACCTCACACGCTACGGGTTTTCTCGAGAGAAAACTCTTTAATTAGGTGAAATTTTCTCATCCATTTGAAGCAACCCGCGCCACGCTCAACCAACGACCGAGGGCAGGGGTTGATAATCGAGTGTTGGAGGTCCGGAAACAGGGACGATCCTTTGGTTCGCATCCTAGAACGGGGTTGCAGGTTCGTTGTCGGGCAACCCGGAAAACTTCCAGCACCACCCAACAACGTACAGCGCGTCGCGTTGTTACGATTCGACACGATTCAACACATGAATGGGTTGTAAACTATTAAGAAGACTGAAAAATAACAGTTTAACCACGCATGATTGCCGACAGTCGGAATTTTCGTCTGACGACGGTCGCTTGGCGTGGCGGTGGAATTTTCGATGAGATGGTGCCTGCTGTCTCTCCGGCCAAGGGTTGGAGGAGAATATTTTGCGTACGAATGGTAAAAGCCATCGAGACGAATACCAACCCCACCGCTTACCCGGCAAACGTTTGCTGGCGAACGTCTCGACAAGTTTTGCGTCCCATGAGCGCGATTTGTGTACGAAACTGTGTGGCGAAGTGCATACTTTCAGGCGCTATAACCTGAAATTGGCTTGTATCGTGTATGGCTTGATTTTGAGAAAAAATTAGATTTTTTTTTGTTTCTTGCTTTTGAATAATCTTTAATTGCTACTGTTTTGTTTTTTGAACACTATAAGATTATTTTTCTATTAAGTTTTGTAACAAAAAATTACTATAACCTATTTTGTACTAAAACTTTTGAGATATTTACCTTCTTTTGGCTACCGTTTTAGTTGTCTACAGTGTTGTTCTTTCCGTTACTACAACACCCCCCCCAAAGGGTGCAGAAGTAGCAAACGCATTTCCTTGCCGAACGCACATGACTCTATTTTTCGTGCGAGACGCAATTTTCAAGGGTACCGGTGAGAATTTCCCAACTAACCCAACCGTACGCTATCGCTTATTTTTCCCCTTCCGCGCGTGAACACATCCAACCTTCACACACATGCTTGCACGGTGTAATTTTAGTTTGCAAAAGTCTTCGCGCCAAAACATGGTGGAAAGGAGAAAAAAAAAAGGGTAACAAAACCGGGACGGTAATAAATGTGTCTATATCGTTCGTGTGAAGCACACTTCCGTACGGCGCTGTGTTTTTTGGGAATATTTTCACGGACGCACACAAACACATGGACGACGCAGCTTCCTGCTCATCGCGGATGCAAAGGGGTTCTACAGTGTTTTCGTACAACCCACTTACATTTATAATTAGGTTTCTTCCGACATTAAAGACAAGATGCTTTCGTCGGCTTTACCGATTGTGCGTTAAATGGGTTGAATGTTTACGCTACATGGCGTACCATGCCCCACTCAGCTCTTAGTGGCCTTTTTTCTATGCGTGTGTGTGTGTGTGTGTGTCTACTCAAAACCGGCGTTAGCCGATTATCTCCCCGCACCGAGCCTGCTGCTGACGACGTGTGCTGCGTATCACATACCTTGCAGGCGCAGCAATGGGAAAATCCTTATTTGGAGCATTATGGAGCGCACACGGGGCCAGGTTTTCGATGGGATGTGGTTCCTTCCTCTTTACTTGGCGCCAACAAAACAATTCGTATTCTCTTCTAGAGTGCGTGCAAGTGTCTTGCATCATTGTGCACGTTAGCGGGGAAACGCACGTAAAACAAAACGCCCAAAAAGAAACAGACCTTATGGTTGATTTGTACCGAAAAGAAAATTGTCACCCGGAAATTGCATTACGCTAGCGTTTCTTGTTCCGCTAGTTTTGAAATAACATGCAACGGACACACTACTTTACCGGAGATAGGTATAATGCCATTAACACACCGTGGTACCAAGAAAGAGCGAAATAATGTCAAGAAATTCATACGCAACCAGTTTCGAGCTGACGGACACGAATGTTCAGGAAAGAGGGTAGGGGGAGGAGGAGATGGGGTAAGAAGCGGGAGTGAAATAAAATGGTGCGAGGAGAGTTTTCCCGATCGTTTGAAGCCTATCAAACACTCCATCAATCATATTGCCCGGCGTTGGACATAAGTATACATTCAGGCGTAAGGTGGCGGTACGATTATTCGTCATCGTGACGTAAGTGTAATTAGTTTTAGATTACTCCCGTTGCCGGTGCAGCTGAATTAAGCAAGCAGAAAAGAAGCTCGTGCTAATAGATTTACGCCCGATTGCGTTTCCTTCCTTCACTCGCACCAATGCCTTCATGCCCTTCGTTCGACGATTGGGTATGACTTTTTTGTTCCCTTTCCTTCCTTTCATCCTTCCCCCCTCTTCGCCCTTAGCTACTGGGCTTTGATTTGAGTGCTCGCTGTATAAAAATCGATCAGCTGTAATTGAAGGTGCGGGTTTAATAATTAATTATGCTACCACTACTGCTACCAGCACCACGGTGTTTGGGTTCATCCGACAGGATGGTCGATTTTTTGCGCACCACTTTATCAATCCTGCCTGTCCATATTCCACCCAGCCGCCGTCACCGGGAAAAGGGAATCGCCCTCCCACTCGACAGTGCGGCGGAAATTAATGGAAAGCGCTCCAAAAATTTATGGTAAATAATTAAAGTGATCATTCTATTAATGATGCTCGTCATAGAGCTTGCCTGCAGTCGGGTGGACAAAAAGAATATACAAACTGGGTGTAAAATCGAAAGAAGCTGTTTACTACACCACCCCGACCTGACGTGATAATGAAGCATTGTGTCCTTTTACGAGTTGATTGCAGTTGAGTTATTTTTCGCTCGCCCTATTCCCTAGCAACCGCTGCCCTGGAGAAGTTGCAGTTTTGCTGCCGACACAGCAAGATACTGTGAATTTTATTAAAAATTACAAATTGAAATTATTCCAATAAGATGCGCATCGGGATAGAACTCCTTCAAACGCCAGCACCATCGAACGGTTATCATTTGTTATAGTGAGCAGGACGCTGAACATGGGGAGGAAAGAAAAAAACATCTCCAGCTGTACAATTTAATGACCAACGAACGGGTACGGGGTACCGCATCGAACGCACCGGCAGACACGATACAAGAAATTATCCACAACCGACGCAAACGTCTGCTGCAGTCGAGATAGCGAGCAGAAATTATAATTAATTACAATCGTTCGAGACCCCTTTTTTTCGTGTGCATGGACAGATTTTCGGTGGACGCTGAGGCGAGAGGGACCAACAAAAAAAAGGGCTACAGTGTGATTCTTTTTCCTTAGCTTTGTGCACTTTCTGCCATCTTTTATCCTGTCCGACATGAAGGTTCGACAATATTTGACCTGCTGTGATTCAATCCGCTACCGGAGGCGATTGAACAGGAAGCTAAGATTATTCGATTGGCGGCAAAAAATAAGTTTGGATAAGGTAACAAAACAGCTTTCGCATTATAAAAATAATAGATTTTTAAAATTTGCAGCATAGATAAAACATAACGTTGGTTTAAATAATTAAACAACACATTAATTCAATTTTTTGATAATGTATTTTCCATTTCATGCATAGCATTGCAGACATTTAGGCGCAACATTTGTTTTTCTTTACACATCATAATTAATGTTGTAACATGACATAAGTGTAGATGAAAACAATAATAAAATAGTGCTTTAATTTAGTTTTGATGAATGTATGGAAAATAATACTTTCCTCCTTGTATAAAGTGACAGCACAGCACATTCGTTAGTTTTTCCCCGGTTTAGTGATAGTTGTTCCAATCTTTTATACACATACCAAAAAAAAAGCATCTATCTCCGTAACAATCGAAATCGTCTCGCCTGTGCTTTTTACTGCGCTCTGCGTTTCCTGCTCTTTCCGCTTCCTTTACGGAAAATTTTCCTTGCCCTGCAGCTGTGAACTCCCTCCAGCTGCGTTTTAATTACAGCGAAAGCCAACCGTCAACTTCCTGGCCATTTTCTTCCAACCCCCAGCGCCAGCGAGCGCACAAGCATAGAAGTCAAGGAAAAATTAAGCCCCATCCACGCACGCATTTTCGAACCATTTTAGACGGTGCTGCGGTGTGGGGCCTATTTTTCCCCGCTCGCGGGAAGAAAGAGAAAATCGATGATCGAACGATAAAGGCTTGAAAATGCGAATAATGGGTAAACGGGTTGCTTGGCCGTGGAAAGGGAGTGCAGCGCTGTGTGTGAGTGTAGGTTTGATTTATTTTTCATTTTGTGATTTGAGAAATAATGAAAATTGTTCCGCATTTTTTGTTTTTTTTTTTCCTGAGCGTTTGCCCCGTCATCCCCTCCTCTTAAACAAGGATTCACGTTTCTTAGAGGAAAACGTACTTTAAGAAGGAGGGAGCGATCGTGTGAAAAAGCAGGGGATGATAAAGAAATATCTAAATAGAAAGCAATTGTGATTCGTAGTGGGGTTAAGCACTGGGAAAGTTGGAGGAAAGAGTAACAATTTACGAACGGAAAGAAGTCGGGTTTTGAAAAAATAATCTTTCAAACTAGTTCCGGTAGACTGTGTGGAAAGCGGAAGTAAAGAATATTTGCCTCATTTCATTCGTTTAAAGCTAAACATAATGGGTGGATGTATGATTTAAGAGGACGTTCTCTATCTCCATCTCGAGCAAACATTAGCGTAGTGATTGACTTAAACATTTGCGATAAATAGGAAGAAACGGTAAGTACTTTGATACTCACATTATTTATATGAAAAAGGGATCAAATCGAAATACAATTTTTAAATTAAAGCAACACAAACAACGCTAGAATTAAAATTGTCGACGCCTAAATATATGCAACATCTTTGCTTTGGTATTATTTCCAAAAATAGTAGTGAAATGATCCTTATGAGTTTAAGGTTTTTGAAGGTCTTTAACATTAAAACTGTGATTAAAAAGGGGTAATTTTATCATTGGTTATGTTTCGATTAATTATATTTCAATACAGCCTAAATTTATGCAATTTAAACACACGACTGATTGCCTTCTATGTTATCCATATTTTATAAAAAGTATTACGCGTTTGCTTCCAAAGCACTCTTGTCGGCATAAAGCTTACATCGCTTCAGCATCGATGCAGATACCACCTCGCTGAGCATACCGATACAAACTGACTTCTGCCAGATGGCGTGTCGCAACCGTAAGCCTGTAAACTCACATCCATCCTTCCCGGTGTTCGCGGTTCGGCGTGAAAGGCGTATCCAATTGGGGTTGTACATTTTTCGATCTCTCCGGGAGCCACCCCATAACGCGGTTCGGATTGTGTGTGCGTCAACTTCCCCTTCGATATCCAGCGCCTGCGTGTAGGCAAGCGATTCGATTTGGCACCCGCCCGCATACAAAGCTTTCGTTTGGAATCACGCTTTGTCTCGCTCTAGCTTGGAATGCATTTAACGCCCCCAATCGGGTCAGTGGTCGGCTGCTCCTGAAGTCCTGAATGATGGGACCTGTAGCGCTGAGCAAGTCGCAGCCCTAATGCTGTTCTTACCACTGCAATTGAAGTATTATTCGAGGGCATGCCCGGTGAGTGGGACGCGGAGCCAGTCGAATGCATTCCCTGTGCAACGTACAAAGCATACGAATTGCAAATCTCAACTGACTGAATACCTTCTTCTAATGTGTGCCGTAGCGTAGCAAGATATTCTCTAGCGGGCAGTGAGGAGGCTTCTTATCATCAGCTCGGTGCACCGATGCACTGAAAAAAAGCAGTCAACAGCCCACAAACCAATCGGGCTCGTCGGATCGGTCCTCCCCAAAATAAGGAACACCTCCACCGGGAAGGCTGTCCTACGGCTTCATACAACGCCGGATGTTTTGAAGGGGAAGTCAACGCCCGACCGTACGAAGCGTACCCGAACAGCCCGAACACAAGGCGGATGCTGTGCGAAGGTGGCGCTAGGAGCTCCCTGTCTACATCGCCACCGCCACAGCTTCGGTGATCCGAACACGACGGGGTTTTGGTTCGGTGTTTGAAGATTTCTTCGCCGGACAGCAGACGGCCGAACGCTACGGTACGATTGGAGCTGCAGTTCGCCTTCTGAGCACAGTGCAGACAGAGAGGACGCTCGTCCGTACACAGCCGCACCGTGTGTTGGTTCCGTTGCTGAACGACGGTCTCCCTGGACGTGTCGTGTGATACGTGCGTGTGTGTTTTGCTTTGCAAAACGGTTGTAAGTTGGAATTCTTGCACTAAAATTCCCGTGTTGACAGTAGTGCGATACTAGCAGTAGCGTGTTCGGAGGTGCACACTAAAGCGAGCTGCAACCGTTGCCTCTCCAGGTGAGTAATGGCGCTGATAAACGTTCTTGTGTGCGAAAAACGCAAATCCATGGTGTACGTGATAGACATTAAGGCCAACCAGCCTTAAACTCGGCGCACAGTTTTAGCTTAAAGTTTTGTGTGCATTCCTCTACAGTGCGTTGGAAATTAAGCAGCTGAAGGAGATTCAGCTCTTATGTGAGTACTTTCAGATATTTAAACCTCACCTCAAGATAACTGCTGCAAAGTGAGTGAAAGCAAGACACTACCACATCTATCAACCTGCTTCCTTAAGCTTAATCTCATCAAACAATTAGTGCTTCCTTTTGAGTGATATCCACTCTAACGGATGTTTGTGGAAGGTGGTTACGATTTAAATACTCATAAGAACAGGTGCGAGTGCGTGTGTGTTCATTTTGGTTCTTGGATGGTACCTCCAAACAAAAAACAGACTATAAAGAACGTGTTTGGTACATCAAGTTATACTAAAAGAGCAGTACACTTTGGTCTGTCGTGTCTATTTGTCGTCATAAGCAACTATCAACCATTGCTACCAGGATAATAGAGAGTCGATCGTCCGATTTTTAATTTCTAAACGAAATAAACTGGTTAAAGTTGGAGTTACGCCATGCTTTACATTTTATTAGTACACCTTGTGCAATTGGTGACGTTACATTTAACTTCAAAGCACCATACTGAACATGAAAAGCTTAAAGATCCAAAAAATTGACGAAGAACTAATTTGCTATTAGACATCACAAAATGTCTTCAATTAGATATCTGTAAACGTTTCTCTCACTCTGCAACCAACTGTCAGAATCCTCCTGTCAAAGAATTCGGTTTTACAAAAATGAGCTGTAAAATGAACAGTCATGGCTTCTTTTTTTTTTGTTAGTGCCACTCGAAACAGAGTCCTCGGCATGTTTCCTAGCGACACAAATGAGTCAAAATTCCTACCCATTGCTTGATGCGCTGTACGGCCCATCTGCTCGTCTAATATTCGTGTCAACCTTTCTCTCTATTGAACATTAGGCCAACCATTCCCGTAGTCCCCTCTTTCGGATTGGACTGGGTATGAGATAAAACGCTACCCTACTATCTACTCACTTACACACACAAACAAACACACATACAAATTAACTAATGTGTAAGGGAAAATCGAAGACATTGCCGTCGTGATTTTATGCTTCCGTATTTAAAATCGAGCAAATCCAAAACCATACATTGCCAGGGATTTCGGCTCTTATTAGAATAATGCGTATAATTAATGCGTACTGGGACAGTTGAACCGGACAAGAAAATGTGAAAATTTCATAACGAGTCTTCTGCTTTCCCCCATTGGCCATTCGGAAGGTACTCTTGTCCCTGCTGGCACTGCGTGAACGCTAACAGCATATAAAGAAAAGGGGTTCTGGATAGATTTTCAATGTTTGCCATCGTTGAAAGCAAGACAGAAAAAACGGTCTTCCGAAATGAGAAACGGGAACATCATCGGCTGACCAGGCGTAGGTCAGTTTAACTCCCTAACGTCCCTAAGGGGTTTTCGGGTACGGATGCTGCACTTTTCCTACCGACACCTGTTTCATACGCGCACAGAATCGTACCGATAAGGCTGGATTAATCTTCCCCGAATTGCCCACCGAAACCGCTCGTGAGGTGTCCCGTGTGTGCGTGTGAGTACGCTGAATATATGACGAAATTTGGGGAAACCCTTTTTGAAAGAAAGTGATTGCTGATCCCTTTTTACTCCCTTAACAAGCGTCTTTTTTTTGCAAGAGGAGAGGGAGACTTTGTTAAAACCATTCAAAAATGAGCCTCCGGGCCGGAATACCTGCGAGAATATGCGTTTTTGCTGTAGCGGGCGGGAAGGGTTGCAGCTGTGGTTGCCGAACCGAAAGGCAAGATGGGAGACAAAATTAAAACTCCCCTTTGCCTGGCATGAGGAAACGAAAAGCTAACACTGATTGACACTTTTTTCCGAATGGTGGTGGTAGTGGGTGCCGCTTCCTTAACATTATTGAAATTCGCTCAACCGGCCTGTGTTTGTAAGGTGCTGTTGAGAGCGCATTATGGTACCCTGATTTTAAAACAGGGTTGAGAACTGTTTAAATATTTCATACACTATTTCATCAACGTACTTGATGGACATTCTTCTCCTCATTTTGGGATGCTACGGTCAGATCATTTGCCTTCAAACATGAAGCGACTGCTGGAGCTAGAAAAATAAAGGTGTGAGTTGGCTTTTCGATGCAAAAGGACCATTTTTATGTTAAGTATAATAATGTAAAAGAAGTTGTAGGCTTTTTTAAAATATATTATCATTTTTTCATCACTTCCAAACATTTTAGATATCTTTTTTATTTCAATGTACAAAAAAGTGTGATATCACCATTTCACACGTTAAAAAAAGCGCCTGAATATATGCAATTCTTTAAGTAATACATCAATTTTACTTTTGTAGTGAACTTCTAAATATTACTGTTATGTTATTTGTATGCAAGTTTAATTTTATTATTCTTTGCGAATAATATTGTAAAATTTTCAAAAAATAAACAAAAACAAATAGGCATAGTATCATTTCACCTATTTGCTTTAATAAATCGCCTAAAGATATGTGATTATTTAAAGGTAAAACGAAATCATTTTTTCATTTTCTAATATTTTGATAAATTTTAAAAACATTTAAACGCCTAAAGTTATGCAATTCTTGAAGGAAAAGATCAATTTCAGCTTTTTCTCTTTTAAGTGAAGTTATTAATAATACTATTTCATTGTTGTAAAATTGTAGCTTATATAACATAAGACATGGTTGTATAACACGAATCATAGTCTATTACTGACTTTCGTGACAGTAACTTGAATGTTGCATCTTTAGTTGCAGAATTCTACAAATTGCTCACGGTTCGATCTATCCATCGTTCATCTACCGTTGGCCCCGGTTTTGGAAGGATGTAGAACCTCTAGGGGAGGCACCTTCCACCGGTTACGGGAGCATACGGCTATGCGCCAGCGATCGTCGGTCTCCATTCGTGACTCCTCCGGCATCCGCTCAAGCGCCCATGGCTCTATGGAGTCAGTGTTGCCGCGCAACCGTCTAACTAGTGCCTCCACGTCCAAAAGCAACGGCGGTAGTACGCATTACGGAGCAGCAGCAGCACCACCAACGCCACCACCAGCACATTTCCGGCCGGCAGCAACCGGCGGTGTTATGAATGATCACTCTCGCTGCGACAGTCGGACATCGCACCAGAGTCTTAGCAGCAGCATCGTTAGTAGCAGTAGCAGCAACAGCAATCACAGTACGCGGCTACCCAAGCACGGCGTGGTAAAGTCGGTGGAACATCGCGTACGGCATAAGATTAGTCCCGGGCCGGAAAACGCTGTCAGTTCCACCTCGACACCGGGAACATCGCACCGAACCGGTACGGGTGCTGTTGCGCAGAGTAGTGACAGCAACGCACGGACACTATCATCGAACGATCCGGACAACCTTGCCACTTATCGACGGTACAGCACCTATACGGCCGGGCTGAAAGGTAAGGCACATAAGAATGTTCAAACGAAGGTTCATTCCTCATTATGCTCCTATCCCTGTACGGCGCCTGACAGTGGTTTTTACTAGTAGCTGGCCAGTCAATCTCTAAACTCATCCCTTACCCGTCGGTAACGACTCCCTCGACCATGGCGGTTAGCTTCAAATTCACAGCGTCCCCTATGGCTCTGCGTACCATTAACCTGACTATCACCATAATCCTCAAAAATCCTCTCGAGGATTTAGCAGGTTCATTGCCACTAGTGCGGAGAAAGAGTGCGGGAGGATTTTCGGTCTGGTCAGGAGGACCCCCATTGTACCGAAGCATACTCCGGACAACATTCCGGTGTACAGGCAGGCATGTAATCGGAAAAATCCAACCCTCCGAAGTTCCGTTGCGATGGAGTTGATTTTTTCTCACACATTTTAACCGTCCGTCGGAAAGTTCCTTAATAAGCTCTGACAACTCCGACAATCAGATTCCAAGCAGCACTAACCTCAACCCGAGGCAAAGGTATAGGGTAAATCCCTCCTTTTCCTCCTTTTTTTTTTAAACTACGTGCTTCGAATTTTTTGGTACAGGATTTTCCTTTCGAACGATCCCCCGACAGTATCGGTGTGGGAAGATTTCTTCGCTTTTCCGCAAAGACGTACGGTGAGGGTTTGCGTGTGCTGTGTACTGTGTAGAAATTTGTTGCAAAAATGTTTACGCCTCACTCACGACGGGCTTATAGGCGAATGGTGTAAAAGAGAACAACTCCCGCTCCGAACCAAAGTGACGTCTTGTTCTGTTGAAATCGTTGTGGAAGTCTTTTATTTTTATGTATGTTTTTGGGGTGGCAAGTCTTTGACGATGACTTACATGTAATTAGTAGATACTGTGGGTATCAAAGTGAATTTACAGCAAGCGTGTTGATTGCGTTGAAGATCAAGGTGAAACCGAAGCTAGTTTGATGCTGTATCTTCGTCTCTTTAAAAAAAACATCTTTTGATCTTTTTTCCTTCTTCGTTCCATCACTCCTAGAATCTAGCAAGTGTCCCACTCCCGGTTGCGTCGGGTTAGGCCACGTTACCGGTCTTTACTCACATCACAGAAGGTAGGTAGAGCTTCCACCTTTACTGCCGAAACCGAAATTTCTACAGCTCTCCCATCCCAAACATTCAAACTCTTCCAGCTTATCCGGATGTCCACGGCGCGATAAAGTATCGTCAGAATGTAAGTTCTTGTTGGTCTAAGGCCATCACGATGAAGGCTTAACCGTGTACGCTCCTTTCCTCACAGTACTAGCGCTCCATGAGACGATTCTGAAATGTCCCACACCGGGGTGTAACGGCCGTGGACACGTCAGTGCTGGACGCAATTCGCATCGGAGTCTTTCCGGTTGTCCCAAAGCAGCCGCAAGCAAGGCAGCAGCCCGCGAACTCAAGTATCAAAATGGTTTGCTATTTCGGCAAAAGTTACACACGGCAGGTTAGTACATTTTCGTATCCACTCCACAGCCTGCATCATGTTTCATTGAACTCCCTGCCCTCTACCTTCACTCCGTCACTTCACATTCTAGTACTAAACTATCAACAATTAGGTGACTATCATTCGGCGTTAGCAGCGTCGGCGGATGACGTAGCTACCCGGGATATTAACGCATCCCGTCAGCATCCGTTGCAAAACCTTCAATCGACTGAACCCGCTAGAATAAGACAGCAACCCTCCACAACCCAAAGTCGGCAGGCGAAAGATCTTACCAGTAAGCATATTACATCCGACGACTCGAACAGTGAGTCATCAACTGCGGAAGTAACGGCACGTCCCGACCTAGCCCTATCGAACGCAAAGCCGGTTATTAAAACTGAGCAGCAGGACGATACAGTACCACCGTCGGGTGAGTCTTCTAGTCGCCAGCACCCGTCAGACGCACGGGGCAACAAGATGCTCGAGAGTAGCTATGGTCGTGATCAAGATCTCGCCCGGTACGGGCAGATTGGCGATACGCGACAACAACAGTATGCGACAGCACACTACGATACGAGCCAGACGCTACCACCCAGCTCCTACGACCTCGGTTCATACACATCCCGTGGCTACGATACAGGTGCCTTCGAACGGTACGATACCGCCAGCTACGGCATGCAGAAGAGCTTCATGTACGGTTCCGTCTACCAGCCGGTACAGTCCACGCTAGACGACTACTCCGTTGCGGTCGGCCTGTCCGGGGCGGGTGTTGGACCTACCGCGTCCGGACAAACGCCATCCGTCGGTAGCCTTGGTCCACCGGTGCAGCAAGAGCCGATGCTACCACCGGCAGGACCACCCCTACTCAAGGTGGAAATGCCCGATGATAACAACTCCACCAACGAACCAATCTACCCGCGACCCGTCTATCATTACGAACCATCGTGCGGTGGTAGTCCGGTCCATCCGCCCGGTTACTCGGCGATAAACTTAAGCGTCAAAGTAACCTCGAGCGAAGGTACACTGCGCGGTGGCGTTGGATCACCGGGCGTAACGCCCACAAACGGTACGTCCGAGCGACAACCTGTAGTGGATCTCTCATCGAACGGTGTGTCCTCCTCCAACGGTCAGCTCACCGCAGACGGTGGAAAGGGTGAGGCAGAAACGCAACTAAGTCCTAAACCGGGCACCAGTCCCAACCACATCAAAGCAAACAGCCCACACATACCGAGCCCGCAGGGCCATACACTAGATCTGAGCGTTAGTCGACTTCCCAATAGGTATCTATAGCACAATGTGTTGAGGTAGATGTTCCAGATGGTTCCTCACACATACTTCTGGTTGTTTCTCTTTTGAATACAGCTCAACAAGTCCACAATATCATCAGGACACAGCCACGGCTGCAACGAACGCTAGATCACCTCCAACAGAACCGGTAGACTTCAGTGGTGCCCCAAGGCCACTTAGCTTTGGCTTCATGGGTCCACCAGGACCTGGGTATAGTCGGGAATCGACCCCGGACAGTGCTGCCTCGCATTATCTCGATGGTTACCGAGATCATACCGGTGAGTTGATTCTTCTTCTTCTATAGCTCTACAACCTCTTAGAGGTCTTGGTCTTAAAAGTATTTGTTCCTACTTCTTCGGATCACTTGTCATAACTTTGGGCTCTGTTACTAACTCTTCTTTCGAAAAATAAAAACAGGTTACAGTCCACATCCGGGCTACGGGATGGTAGAGTACGCCAACGGATATCCTGGCTATGGTTCCAACTACCAGGCATGCCCACCGTATGGTGCCTCCCTCGGTCCATACTCATCCGTACCGGGTGCAGGATATTCATCTGCCGGTTCCTGTTACGCCATGCCACCACCATCACACATACCCTCGCACGACAAGCTGCTAAAGGATGGGTGAGTAGCGCAAACGGTTCTCGCTCCTTCAACCACACTCAACTAACTCGCCATGCGGTACAAAAACTTACGGGTTTCGTTCCAGCTTGTCTGGACTTTCGCGCACCGATAGACAATATCACACAAACACACAGGAGCTCAAGTGTCCAACGCCCGGATGCGATGGTTCTGGACATGCGACTGGTAACTATTCCTCCCACCGCAGCCTGTCCGGCTGTCCCCGAGCAACCAAACCCAAGAGCAAACCTCGTGACGGTCAAGAATCGGAACCTTTAAGGTAGGATGATGTTACTAGCCGAGTTTTGCACCAAATAGTCATACTCCATATTTTTGGGGGGTTTTGTTTTTGTTATTCCAGATGTCCAATTCCAGGTTGTGATGGTTCAGGACATTCGACGGGGAAGTTTCTTTCACATCGAAGGTAAATATTACTCTCTGTCTGCTGTATCTCCACGTTAACTTCACATACATCCCGGTTCTAGTGCGTCCGGATGCCCGATTGCGAACAGGAATCGTATGCGCGTGATGGACACGGGAGTTCCAACTTCAGCAGACCTGCAACCACAACACTCTTCCAAGCTTAACTCGATGAAGTTTGATGGTGTATCGAACACAAATGGTTGTGATGGTAGGTAGGAGGAGTGTTTTATTTTTGCTTTACTTGAAGAGGTTGCTCAAGTTCGTCTTCTCTCCTCTAGCGCTAGCAAACTCACTAGGCCAGGGCATTAAGAAGGCGAAATACTCCGAAGAACATCTAGGCGATGGTTATGGTAAACAATATTCTGGTAATTATTCCTTATAGCTACACCTGCTTCTATCAATCTAAATGGCATCTTTTTCCATCTCAGCAATGTCAGACATGGTGATGACACATTCACCGGATCAGGATACTCGCAACAGTGGCAATCCTTCCAATGTGTCAAACGGTACCGTAGGCCCGACGCAGGAAACGATATCGCCGAACTCGTCGATGTCTCTCTCCCACCTCAGGTCCGGTAACAATGGAGGCGTACTGTCCCGTATGCAAGACCCTACCGTACAGGACGCACCGGCGGAACAGCGCGTCGGTAGCGATGGATCGGCGGGCGTTGGCGTCGGCGGTAGCGGCGAGAGCGGTGGTGCTGGTGGCTCATCCGGAGCCGGCGAAGACCTGCTGTCGCTCGAGGCGGAAATATCCGAGCTGCAGCGGGAGAACGCCCGCGTCGAGTCGCAGATGCTCCGGCTGAAGACCGACATTACCGCAATGGAGACGCAGCTTAGCCACGCCGAACGGGTACGTAAGCTAAGGTTGGTTGAAACGAGCTTGATTCGTTAAACACGACTTTCGACCGGTGAGTGGATGCGTAAGACCATCGTTTCATTTTATTTTGTTGTACAACCATGCCTTTCTATTCTACCGCTGATGTCCCATTCCAATCGTTTTTTCTTCTCCTTTTTGTTTGCGATTTCGCATGACCTTCACGCAAACATTTTCCCTTAAGCAATACACAAAACATTTGTCCCGCTTTGAAGACGAATATAAAATTCTATCTATTAGCAGAAAAAAAACAAAACAAACACGACGACAACCAAATCTCACCAACCCGTTCGCTTGTTTGTCACGACAAATCAAATTCAATAAAGTCATAAAAAAACAACATAAATAAACGGCCCATTGATACGATCGCCCATAAAATACGGTTTGCTGTATCATCGTCCCCTTTCTCGATTGCTCCGATTCGTTTGACAGCTCGAGTGGTGGTTCCAGTGACCGCTATTTTCCCCCTTTTTTAACATGCTCCCTTTGAGCGGAAAAAGGGACACATCCAATGGCAAGCAGAACAATGCATGACTCCCTTTCTTGCAGTTTTTATTTTTTGTGCATCAGAATGATGGTTCGGTTAGAGATGTAGAACTCTTTCGAAGGGATCTCTCGAGCTAACGTTTTGCACATTAAAGTACAATTTATTTATTGCTTCGTGGCTTACGATGACTTTTCTAAGGGTTTTCTGAGTTCTGATGGTTGTAAGCATCTACAATAGATCTCACAACACCTAAATTGTTTGGTGATGCAGTCATAATCAATCGGACTGCAATCTTCCACATAAAAAGTCAACTATGAATTGCGGATTGCATACTTTGAGGCGAATATAGTTTTATTTTGCTTAGAACTCGTGAGAAGAAAGATTCAATCGTTTAATCGTTCGATATTTATTATAGAATTTTTCCTAAAACTTCCACTTTTCCACCTCCATCGTAGAATTCTGCTTATTATTTAATTCGAATTTCGTATCACTTTAAGCGTCTTACGCAGGGTTTGGCAAACGGTAGCATTATTTAATATTGGAGTTTAACTTTCTTCACTTTACACTTACTGATACACGATATTAGCAGGAAAACGAGACAACCGCTGGTCGTGGCCACGTAACGGGATACTACGATCATCTGCGCAATAACGTTATAACCATGCTCGAGCACGTCAAGATTCCACCGGGTGCTGGAGGCGCGTTGGACGGTACTGCCCTGTCCACCCACGAACCCAACGTCCGACACGTCAACGGGGAAGGTACTCGCCATGCAAACACCCTCAACAGTGGTAACGATAAAAACAACAACAATACCACTACCGGCAGTAGTAAGCATCTCCACACCGATGGTGACGGCGATGGTAACAACAACAACAGCAGCAACAGTACCAACCAGGAGAGTGTGCTGGGTACCTCCCAAGGACAGATCTGCTGCGGTGGACTAAATACGAACAAACGAGGCGTATCGGTCGGTGACGAGCTGCAGGACCGATCCGTCCCAGATCACGCGGACAATCGTACGAGAGAGGATCCACCGTATGATAACTACCTTTCCAAGCTACAATCCCTCTGCTCTTCGCACTCCATCACCCCGTCCACTACCTCCACTTCGTCCACCGTGCCAGCTTCCTCCGTGGATTCTTCCAACACCTACACCACGGTCGCGACCGCCTGCAGTCCACTGGCAACGCCACAGCACCACCATCACCACCATCATCAGCATCATCATCTTCACTCACATCACCATCTCGGACATCTGCATCCTGGCGGTGCAGCGTCATCCGTTCCAAGCGGGCCGCCTCCCTCGGTGCCCGGAATGATGGCACCGCACCACTACCAACCCCAACCACCCCACCCGATGCATCATCTGTACGAAGCAAACGGACCGATCTACACCAACCTTGGGCCGGCCACGGATTCACATCCACTCTACGATACGATGAAGCTTCCAACCGCTGGCGGCGGTGAAGGATTCATGGGCATGGCACTGCCGGCTCCGATTTAAAACACTCGCGCTACAACCGAAACACATTCCGAAACATTCAAGACAAAGGTGTATACACAGGATGAACACTCCCAAACAGAGCGAACAACTACCACAGATCGCACCCTGTTTCGGAGTGGTTTGCATAACACTTACTCTAAGTAGATGGAATTATTGTATACGTTTTTCTTGTGAACTCGCGGCCACGGTTGTGTGTTGCGTTATCTACAAGAAAAGTTTGCTTGTTGGTCATCGGCGGACCTTAAAAGGGCATGTCTGTGGGTCGATGAGATACAAAAGGCACTAAAGAAGGCACTAAGTGGGACTTGAAGCGATAGTTGTGTGCTGAGGATTGCATACATTATGGCGCTTGATTTTCGCCATCTTGATCCTAACAGTATTAATTAGACTTAAACAAGTCTTATCGCCAATAGCCTTTTGTTGTGCGAATCCCGTACTAGCAGACGCTTTATTTTAATTAAATGTTTTAAACTCATTGTGTAAATGTATTACTAAATGTGATTTAGGAAGGGATATTTTTATATATTGCTGCAAAATTAATTAATTTCTAAGGTATGGCAATGCCCTCATATAGTATCAAACCGATCAAGTCCTGCTTATTTCTTATTTAGTTTCTTTTTTACTATCAGTCACACACATATCATAACGATTTTGTCAAACGGCATGCAGGTTGACGCACACACGCAACAATCGAATCGCAACAGTGCGAACATATCATTAGCTTCCAGTGTCTTGAGTAATGCGAGGCAACCATTAATGCTAATGATGATACGAAACTAGATGTACATGTACGAACCTTTAAACATATTGATGCACTGGTACGAAGACGCAAACAAACTGCAAGTGTATGCGTCATGTTAACAGGCAGGGCAACATGCCCTCTTCAGGAGGGAAAAAACACTCCCCAATACTAGCACACGGACATACACAGACACACACACACACACACATACAACGGATACGATTTTATGCGTGAACCCTCTGGTACGGTCTACTTCCATGGCAATAGCGTACGCGTACAGAGGACACACCCACCTACACGGGGATGTAGCGTTAAGGTCAACAGTTTTTGTCATAAGTTTAAAAAAATAAATACGAGTTACAATAAACCTGATTGTATTTGTCCCGTACAGCAGCAGTGTTGCCAGTTTGCGATTTGTTATTGCTTTGTTTCGAAATAAACTCTAAACTTTCCGAACTCCTTAAAGTTTTCTACTCACAAAGGAAACTAAGCTTTATGGCTACCTTGGAATTATGGTACTAACAAAAAAATCAGATTCATTGTATTTTGAAGCTTTTCAACAGAAAGCATCATAATGAACCAATTGTTACGCAACTTATAAGCTCATAATTACTCATTCTGCGCATGTGAACTTTTCCAATTCGCTCATGCGATTTCGCCATCAAGCTCGTATTTTAAACGAAACATTTCTTGAATATCGACCGTTTTTTTGCACACAAGGTTCAACCCTGTTTGGCAAATAAATCGCGGTACCAATGGAAATGTCACACCTTTTCTTTTTTAATAGTTGGACGATTATAGAAAGCGGACATGGGACGTCTCGCTCGGATTTAAATGATTGTTGTTTAATTACGTAACGCTAATTTTCCACGTGTCTTCATTGTAACACATACCAATTGAACACATGAATTGTATGCAAGTTTGTTACAACAAATCTTTAGGGGCATCCATTCATTACGTAACGCTGATAAAAGGAAGTGGAAGCTCTCACAATCTTTAAGATTTTAATACTGAAAGGGGGGGAGGAGAGAGGAAAAGGAAGAGAGAGTGTATGAGAAAGAGAATGAGATAGTTGTTAAATTTGGTATACTCATGTTTAAAAAATAATAAATAATACTCAAATTTAAAAAAGGTAGATACTACTACCGTGCTAGTTACACTATCGTTATTTCTAGCTCTACCTGCAAATGCAGGAAGCATAATGGTTTTGATTTCAGAGTTCAGGATCAGAAATAGGCATGTACCAATGTGGACGAACGAACGAAGTCTTAAAAAAGATCGACCAGCTCTTTTTCCGATACACTCTGCTTTTCTCATTCTGCTTACTTCTTTATGTACACCCTCAACTATCTCTTATATCTCCATAACAAACCATAAACTATATAAAAATAACTCTAAAATAATAACTCTACAAAAAGACCAGCACAATAATATAAAAAATAATAAAGTATGAGTCTTATATATAAAAAATAAATAAGTCTTTTTATAATAATTAAAAAGAACGAAGGAATCGTCGGTCTTGATGAGTTCTTCTTGCTCAACGAACCGACTCACCCTCGTTCAGTAAAAAAAGTCATTTTGCTCATACCTAATCAGAAGCCTTTAAATGAGTCTAAAACGTTACATTTTATAGTTACAGAGGAAAACGGGTTGCAAATTAATAATAATGCATTACGTAATAAATGGGCGCACCCTTTCTGAAAGAGAACTTTGTATGCTAGAAATCAATATTTTGTTAAACATAAAACACAGCGGTTTTCAACTAACCAAACAAATTAATCTGAATTCATACTCTTTAATATTTCTGTAGGAAAAGTAATAGTCCAAGCTGTCGTCCAGCATAACTATCGAGTGTCTTGGATCTTGCTGCGCACATTTCATTTCAAAGATATAGTAAAAAAATATCCTAAACAGACTTTTTGTCTCTGTTTTCGGAAGTGGTGCTTTATTATGTTCCCTTAGCACGATTTGCAACTAAACGGCTTTTATTTGACCAAAAAACAGAGAAGGGAAGGTGGCAGGAGTTGGGAGGCATGAGAATGATTATTTCCACCTTGTTCTAAATTGTTCACAATACAATTGTACTATTAAGCACCGAAACCCGTGACAGAAAGCACGTTTAGAAAATCTACTTATTGGAGTCATCGAAGCAAAATGTTTTGAGTTTAATTGAAAGCGTATCTTATGGTTTTCAGCCTCACTATTGCAAACAAGAAACTTTCCTGCAAATCTTTAAAATGTTGCATGCAACCTGTGTTGGATGTTAAAGGCAGTGGTTCTCAAGCTAAAAGTTTTTAGGTAAAATCTAACACAATGTAAAAATTGTGAACTAAACTAATATATTGTCTTCTCTTTTCTTCTCAAACATGAACAAACAGAAAGTTTTGATAAAGTTTTCCAGTAACATATTAAATGAAAAATTTAAATAAATATGAAAAACAATTTAACTTTTATTACATTCATTTTCATTTTCACTTCTTATTTTGTTGTTTTTTTATTTTTATTGAACGGGCTTATATGTGTATTGCATAACAGTATAATGATCTTAGCAATTTTAATTAACAATTTTTGCACTAGTGCCACAGTTGTAACCCAAAGGCATCAAGAGCGATACACAAATCCATTGACATTGGCTTCGTCCTTTTGGTCGTTTAGTGCCACGAATGTTTTTTTTTTTTTGCGTTGGCGTAAGAAGCTCCATAGCTGCGAGAAAAATGATTCTTCCGAACAAGAGAGAGCTGATGTGTGTAGTGAAGCAAAAACATTAATTAAAAACAAATAAAAAAATATAAAATTTGTCCTTTGTTGCAAAGGATTCCCATTTAGCCCTGAAGACATTACAGAAAAACAAATGCTTTCAGTGTTGTAAGTGATATTTAGAGTTCAGCTAAGAAGCTTTCAAACCGGTAAAGGAAAAACTCTCCATAAAATTATTTAAAGTGAAAGAAACTTGCTCACACACGTGTTTCGCTAAAGCAACTCCACTGGCGGTGGAGCCGGATCGTACTGTCTCGCTCTTTACGCAGCACGGTAACCATCCTTTCGGTGTTGCTCTCCTGCTTTAAGGGCACACTTGGTTCGCTCGCGCAAGGATGTACGAAGCGAAGACATAAATCCACCCGAGAGTAATATAGAAACCATGACGCACAAACGCCTAACGGGTGTGTAAGGACGACAAGGAGTGAAAGAGAAAAGTAAAGTTTACTACCATCATAGCAAGAGCAAAGGAAA
>KI423617.1:0-19570 GCA_000473375.1 Anopheles culicifacies | reverse complement strand
CTAATAGTATCAATTGAATGGACAATTAGTCTTGAAATGGTCCCATCTTTCTAAATGTCGCTCAACATCCTTGTGAGCTGAGCTGTGGAAGGGGGAGAGAAATATAGAGTTTAAAATCGATATTAATTAATATTTACCCATTGCTCGGCAAAGGTTCTATAGGAAAATTCGAAAAATAATCATATTAATTAATTAATTTAAGAATTAAAACCCATGTGAGACGTTTCGCACTGTATCCAGCATGTTTTTAGGTTAGAATCATTCCAAAACTTTGAAAATGTTAGGATTGTTTTGCTATTACTATCGATGATTGAGCAATAGCGTTGAATATGCGACATTTGTGTCAAAGTTTAATGAAATGAAGATTCGAGCATCATCCTAGAATCAAACGAAAGTTTTTTAAACAAACATCACGCCTCTCCATTTGGATGAGTATTAACCGATTGCTGGTGGCGCAAACCCCACGTTGGTGCTATCTCAATCAAAACCACCGTGACTCACTGGCAATTCGAACAACCATTGATTGTTGAGTCAGTCCAGGCCCACCTCCCAGTTGGCACACACTGCTTACAATCCAGGGTAGCCTGTGGAGTGTGCGTGTGAGTTGTGTTTTTTTCGCGCAACCATCTGCATTCGTCACTCGGCGTAGTGGCGGTGGCACAGAAACGTTGCAAAACATATTTTGAAAACAAGCGAAATTTCGTGTTTATCTGCGTTCCGTAAAATCCATCGTTGTCCATTCTATTTCCCCACCCCTTACCAACCACGGGAGATAGCGTGAACCACCATCCTTCCTTACCCCGGCATTTCATATGTCATGGGGATTTTTTGCTCCCTGATTCATCCCTGGGAGTGGGGAGGATTCGGTATAAACGGATAAGCTGCTGCTGCTGCTGTAGTGCGAAGCAGGGGAGCTTATCGATGCGACGGGAAAGGGTTTATTGTTTCGCGTGTTGTTGTTTCTGGAGAGATATGTTTGGACGTGTTTGAATTGGTGATATGATGATACCGGTGCATTACATGCATGGCTATAACAAATAAAGCATACATGACAAGATCGATCGATTCGATACGTATCGCAAAAAGTGTGTGAGCGAATTTGGAATTATAATTGTGTTTTCTGATAGGCTTTTGCCATCGGTGGTTTTATTTCAAAATAAATTTAAAAATAAAACATAAAACCAAATGAAATAAATGTTTATAAAAAGTTCTTTTAAAATATTGTTTTTGCCGATAGGATTCAATTGCAATTTTCATTGTAATTAATTGGAAAATAATAGATAAATTCAAAAAATAATAATAAATAAATTATAGGAAGTATTACAATTCTCTACATTATGAGGAAAGCTTGTCTTAGGATATTTTTTAAGCTCCTTGCCCTTCATTGCAATTCTCGGCTTAAATAAATATTAGTACAATTGAATTTAATTTTGATTTAGTGTACCAACAAATCACCCACCCACAGTGTATGTTGTGTAACATCATTTTCACGTTTGTTTTATGTGCTTTACCCCCTTTTCACGTAGGTGCTGGAACAGGTGCATCCTTCGCTGCAGGCCCGGGAGGATGCATTGCTGTACGTCGAGAGCCTATGCCTGCGATTGTTAGCGACACTGTTAGCGAAGCCACCGCCGCACACGGTGATGGTAAGTATGAAAGCAACCGTAGTTTCTAACCCACTATGCAATGCTGCAGAAAAAGCATCACCGCCCCTAGGAAGGATGGATTTGTGCATATGATGGTGCAACAGGGTGTTGTGCGACCTCGAGAAGAGGCGTTTCCCGTTTCCGACCGGGAAAGGGGGAGGGGATAGCTGGGCAGAAGATAGTGAAAGCTGCCAACACGATGCTGCCGTATTGTGCAACAGTACCATTGACATTTAAGAAAGCCGGGAGGTGTACAAGGACGATCGTGTGTGTACCAACGTACCGGCAGTGTATGGCTGTGCCTGGGAATGTCCTAATTGACATTTCCTGCTCTGTGCCCGGTTTACATTTTGCCGGGAAAGCGTAAAACTTCATCTCTTCCTGTTGGTGACTCCCCCGAAGGGAGATCCACTAAATGGAATAACAGTACATCCATATAACTGTACGCCCCTGCGGCAATACGGCATCGCCACACCCGGCATCGGGCGGCGTGCACACACTGGTGACAGTTGTAGCAAAGAACATCCTTCTTCGGGCAGCATCTGTCGCTTTTGTTTTTGCCTTCCCGCTCGATTAAAGTAAAGCCACACGAGAAGTCATCCTTTCTAAAGGTGTTGAGATGCTTGAAAGCTTCTGGTGGTGTGTTAGGTCTTCGCCAATCGAAAAAGGATACCGTTTCCCAATTTGTCCCAATGAAAAGCTATGTCAGCGTGTGGTGTTCATTGGTTTTTTTTTTCTTTGTGATTCCAATCGACAGGATGTGGAGGAACGTATCATCCGTACCTTTCCGAACCCGATCGATAGGTGGGCATTAGGAGAGGCACGCGAAACGATAGACAAATCGAAGAAGAAGAAACCGGTACTACCAGTTGATCGTGTGCATACACTACTGCAGAAGGTGAGTGTTTCGCTCAGAATTGCCTACATTTAGGCGTTTTCGATCATTTATCACTAAACCGCACTGAACTTTGTAGGAAGTGCTGCAGTACAAAATCGACAGTTCCGTATCGCTGTTTCTTGTGGCCGTGCTCGAGTACATATCCGCCGACATCCTGAAGCTGGCCGGGTACTATGTGAAGAACATACGCCACATAGAAATTACCCGCGAGGACATCGAGGTCGCCATGTGCGCTGACAAGGTTTGCACGATGTTTCCCATTCTGCTTGCTTACTGTTCATGCCTGTACTCTGTATCTCTTTCACATACATACACACACAGAACAACACACAAAGAAAAACACTCTTTATATATCTCTCTCTATATCGTTGTTGCTTAGTGTTGTTTGCTTTTCCTCATTTTAATTTTACCTTTCCTTTTTTACTTCTATTACTTTTTTATTAAAGTTTGCTCCTTTAGAATGTATTTTCTTCTTTTCTGTTTATTTGATTTCGTTTTCTTTGTTCATTGAATTGTGTACTATTTGAGCTTTCGTAATAGTGCTACACATTTCGTGCAACAAACAATCGAGCTACACATAAATCTCACAATCTAACCGGATATCGATCTCATTGAAATGCTACCAAAAATTATTTCTGTTATGGTTTAATAATGTTTTTTTTGGATAAAAGGAAAAACAAATTCTTAGCATTATGGCAACGTGTGCGCGCTCTGATTCCCAATAGAAATGAAATCACGCAAATGCGCAGCTACTGCTTAACCATTCCAGTTCATCTAATGCATTTCATAATCATGTTGTTTGACAGCTTTGCTTACATATTTGTACATACAAGCGGATGGAGAAGCGTAATTGTGTTCATTCAACTGTTTGTGTTTTTTTAAACGCTGCTACAATAGAAAGCACTATTGTTATCGTCTATTAATTGTTGGAAGCGCAGCTTAGAGTATCTCCTTTTTATTGGGTTATGGCATTCGATAGGGTTGATGAAAACAGTTGCTCGTTTGGCTTTCATCCAGAATTTGATAAATAATATCATACAAAGTGCTTTATAATAATGTGTTCAATATTATTAACTAATTTTAGCAACTAGAGTAGCTCGCGTATAATTGCACGAAGTTTTGAAGCCAAGAGCGCGACAGTGGATGCCATTAGTTTGTGTTTGTTCGTACGATAATAAGCTTGCCGTTTGTCTTGCAAAGCTAGAACGGGATGAGATGAAACACACCAACCTAGTTGCTATTTAAATCTTTGAACTAATATTGCATAGAATTTACGGAAGATAACATCGCAAGAAAGCTTTTAGATTCATTAACGATACATATGTATGATTAACTAATACTTCAACGGAAGTTAAAGCTCATTTCTGTTTTGCTTGTTCTGCATTGTATAGAATCGTGAGTTTGTTAACATGTGTTCCACGGCTTCTATAATGTTATGGTTTTATGTTCTGTACTTTCTTTAGTTCCTACGCAGGCTACAGTGTTGTTTTATATTTTCCAAGAATTTTGATATAACTTAGTTATTGTTTTTTTTTTTTTTGATAACGTAGTTTGTTTTCCTTCTGTGTCGTTTACAAAAATAAAACACATTGGTGATTTTCCATTTTCCAGCCAAATTTTCTACAAAATAACTCACACGTCTCAAACTCTTTTTCTCTCTATCTGGGTTTACTATATGTCACAAAATGTTATTTTATGTTTTTTTTTCATGCTGTCCCAACAAACCAAAAACAATAATCAATACCATTGCAAACTAACAATCTTCAAAATCTACACCAAAACTGAAATCAAACTAAAATCAAAACCGGCGGAACCGAATGAATCTCTCGTCTCGCGTTCCGTTCACAATTCAAATCCCTCAAAAACCATTCAAAATCAAATCTGCAAAAACAAAAGGTGGTACGTAGATTGTCCAATTTCATTATTATGTATTACAAATTATTATCCTCTTCCTGACCATCCTTACGATCATGTAATAATTTAAAAATCCCACCTTGTTTTGCCTATAAAAAGCAACAAAACCAAATTATTATCTATCACATCCTCTCATTTCCGCATTTCCCTAAAAGCGTATTCAGAAAGGCGTTGTTGGCTAGTGCATCAGTAAATTATTAAAACTATTTAAGACAAAACAACAACTGGCCCAATCTGTTACCCTTCCTTGATCCCTTTTTTTTCATTTGATCATACAATTATGGTTCATACATCCAACACTTCATTTGGTCCTCTCTTCTTTGCCGTCTCGATATGTCTCTTGATAGTTCTTGAATATCTTTTTAGTAGTGTTGATACGTAAGTAGTGTCTAAGAAGATTCCACCGATTGTCTCTGTAGTACTTTTCTAAATTTTTGATTTATTTGTTTGAAGGTTGCCAATATTCTGTTTGTGTTCTGTTATGCTTTAGTTAGTTTGTTTATCTCTTTTGCTCCATTGTTACAGTTGTTGTGTATACCTCACGACTCGAACGTATGCAAAAAGTTTGTTTTCGAAACGGCCTTTGTAGTGCATATTTTTATATATTGAAGAATAAGCATAAAAGCCTCATGTTTTCCTTACGCATACTTAAACATTCAATTCTGAACAGTAAACTTAAAATTTAAACAACAACAAAATCAGTAACTTAATTCGTGATGTTTGTGTCAGAGGTAATTAAACAATTAAAAATATTATTTCTTTATGAGATATCGTTAAGGATAGTATAATATACCTTATTGTTTAGGAATAACTTTTTGTTGGATTTTCCATACAAGTCGAATAGAGAATCGTCACTTTTGCTTTAATGAAATGATGAACTTCTAAAGTTGAAAAAGTGTATTAACTTATTTTATGCTAATTTTAAATTGTAGCGCATTTTTATGTACTTAGTGGCTGTGTGATACGTGATTTAGTATGTAGCTAATAACGGTTAGTTTGAATTTATGAATCCTCATTGTGTTTGCCCTTGAGCAAAATTGATTAGAATTTACTTGAACATGCATTCCCTGCCAGATATTTAGATATAGTTTTAGTTCTTAGTAGCTAGTACTTTTTCGTTATATTCTCCTGTCTGTTCACCTTTCCTATAAGTTGAAAATAGTTACTTGCGTGCATTTGTTTTTTTCCGATTGAATTAATCTATGTACCAACCAGTTAAAGGGATATTGAAAGTTTTCCATCCCGCTACACTGAGCAGATATGACGTCTTAACAGAATTCTACATGATGTTTACACTATTTCATTGGGACTGGCTCTATGTTGATTGTATGAATTTTTCTGTTTCATTTGGTACATGATTTATTATATATTTTACTTTGTTTTTCAACTTTTATTCATTTTACTCTGTTTTTATTGTTAATGTACCGTATAATTTTTGGATGTTAGTTGCATGTTGTAATGCTATCACGCATAGTACCATTGTTACTTTTATACATTTTAATCTTGTTTTGTTTGTTTGTTTGTGTGCAGTTTTGTTTGTTTTTTTTTTATATCACATTGTTTGCCGTATAAATAAAGTTGTTTCGCTTTACCTTTGGCATGTTTCTGTCGCTTGCATATTAATTTGTAGCTTAGGCCTGATTTTTACTGTAAATTCATTCGTTTATGTTTCTTCATAATCATCCTTCCTATGCATAAAAACGATTAAAAAAATCCCCTATTTGTTATAGTTGTACATAAACAATGGCAGTTCTCAAAAATGGCCGTCCATTCCCTGTTTGCTTGCTCCCTATCGCGATGGACGTTTTGCTGATATGGCAAAATATGGGTATTGATGTTGTTTGACCTCTCGTTTTTTCCCTCCACAAACAGGTACTGATGGACATGTTCTATCAGGGTGAAAGTTCCAATTCGATGGCACCGAGTCCGCTTCCACCAACACCGCGTGCCAGCCTCAGCTACGAGGAAGTCGTAAAGGAGCTTATCCACGACGAGAAACAGTATCAACGGGATCTGCACATGATCATCCGAGTATTCCGGGAGGAGCTAGTTAAGATAGTTAAGGATCCAAAAGTAAGTATACAGGACTTGTTGTGGTTCGGTATCGTTCAGGAGCAGACAATAATGAAATGATGTTTCGCTTTTGACAATCCTATTTCGCAGGAGCTGGATTTAATATTTTCCAACATAATAGACATTTATGAAGTTTCGGTGACGTTACTGGGATCACTCGAAGATGTGATAGAAATGTCCCAGGAACAAACGCCACCGTGTATTGGTAGCTGTTTTGAAGGTAAGACGGCGGACGAAAGGCAACTGCATACGTGCATGGACTGCATTTAGTGACCATTACACTTCTTTGCAGAACTGGCGGAAGCGGCTGAGTTCGACGTGTATGCAAAGTACGCAAAGGATATTACATCGGTGATTGCAAAAGAAGCACTAGCCAATTTATTAGCACGACCGAAGGTAGTAGTTATCGATCTGATCTTGAAGTTTCCCTATTAATGTACTCTACACCAAATAAACCGTTTCTAATGCATTTGTGTATCTTTACAGGCCAGTTCACTGATGTCAGCCGGACATGGTTTCAAGGAGGCGGTCAAATTTTACCTACCAAAACTACTATTAGGGCCTATCGGGCATGCGCAGTTATATTTGGATTATATTAAGGTTTTACTACAGCTGAGTCCCTCGCAGGAGGACAAAGAGAGCTTTGAGCAGGTGCAAGGCTTACTGAAACCGCTGCAGTGCGAGCTGCAGAGTATTTCATCGCTCCTGCCAAAGTGAGTAGTGACGGCAGTTGGGATTCACAAAATGGTTACTTATTCATTTCGCATTACATTTTCTCACCACAGAGAATACTTTACCCGAGTCAACAGCCGTGCACGGAGGCAATCGGCGATAGAGAAAACGCGCGATCTTCAGAACACGGTTGAACACTGGGACAAGGATGTGGGACAGTGTTGCAACGAGTTCATCCGGGAGGATACACTGGCAAAGCTGAGCTCGGGGAAGAGGCAAACCGAGCGCAAGGTGTTTCTCTTCGACGGATTGTTGGTGCTGTGTAAAGCGCGGCGTCAAATTGTGCCGGGCAATAACTATGACTTCCGGCAGAAGGAGCGCTTCTTCATGCGGAAGGTGGAAATCATTGACCGGCCTGACACGGACGAGCTGAAGCACGCGTTCGAAATCTCACCGCGAGAGCAGCAGAGCGTTGTACTTATCACCAAGAACGCCCAGCATAAAAACGACTGGATGGCAGATCTAATAATGCTGAACACAAAGTCGATGTTGGAGCGCATTTTGGACAGTATCCTGCTAGATATCGAGAAGAAGCATCCGTTAAAGTTGCCGAGTCCGGAGATTTACAAGTTTGCCGTTCCGGACAGTCCGTCGAACATTGTGCTGGAGGAGCGTGAAGGCACGGGTGTTCCGTTAATCAAGGGTGCAACGTTGTGCAAGCTGATTGAACGGTTGACCTACCACATATACGCCGATCCAATGTTTGTGCGTACCTTTCTAACCACGTACCGGTCGTTCTGTTCGCCCAAAGAGCTGTTACAGCTGCTTGTGGAACGTTTCGACATTCCCGACCCAGTCGTTGTGTACGACCCGGCAGCGGAAAAGGAACTGGCCGGTGGTGATACCGACAAATTTCACAAAAACTCCCAGCGAGAGGATTGGAAGCGGTACAAGAAGGAGTACGTGCAGCCGGTACAGTTTCGTGTGCTGAATGTGCTACGACACTGGGTTGATCATCATTTTTATGACTTTGAGCGAGATTCTGAATTGCTCGAGTCGCTTGAAAGGTTTCTGGAAACGGTGCGCGGTAAATCTATGCGTAAGTGGGTTGATTCGGTGATGAAGATAGTTCAGCGGAAGGTAAGTAATGCGTACTAGGTGCTAGTCGTTAGGGGGACGTTCTCTGATCGAATTACGTGTTGTATGATTGCAGAACGAAAGTGAAGACAATCACCGGCAGATAACGTTTGCATTTGGTCACAGTCCGCCGGCGATTGAACATCACCTGCCACTGAACAGTGAGAATGAATTCAACCTGCTTATGTTGCATCCGCTAGAGCTGGCAAGACAGTTGACTCTGCTGGAGTTTGAAATGTACAAGAATGTAAGTAAACGTGAACGGGTGGTCAGGATCGACGAAGTGCTAAAATTTCAATTTCCTTAGGTCAAACCCTCCGAACTAGTTGGCTCGGTGTGGACGGGGAAGGATAAAGAAACAACTAGTCCTAATTTATTGAAAATAATGCATCACACCACAAATGTACGTATGATCTAGATTTGCCAAAAGAGCGATTCGAAGGCGTGTGCTATTTAACAATTCCTATTCTTCACGTGTTGCAGTTTACACGGTGGATCGAGAAATCGATAATTGAGGCAGAAAACTTCGAAGAGCGTGTCGCAATGGCCAGCCGTGCAATCGAGGTGATGATGGTGTTGCAGGATCTGAACAACTTCAACGGTGTGCTGTCGATCGTGTCCGCTTTCGAAGGGGCGGCCGTTCACCGGCTTAAGCTAACGCTCGAGGACATCCCGAAGCGGCACCAGCAGGTGCTGGGCGAATGTCGCGAGCTGAACAACTCACACTTCAAGAAGTACCAGGAGAAACTGCGCTCAATCAATCCTCCCTGTGTGCCATTTTTCGGTATGTATCTCACCAACATTCTGCACATCGAGGAAGGCAATCCGGACTTCCTGCCCAACACCGAGCTGATCAACTTCTCCAAGAGAAGACGAGTGGCCGAAATTACTGGCGAAATACAGCAATATCAGAATCAACCTTACTGTTTAAAAGTCGATCCTAGCATAAGGGTAAGTGTGAATGTGAAAGACGGCCCCTGGAACCGGATTGTACTAATTGCCTTTCGGGTTATTTTATCGTGTTGTAGCATTTCCTAGAAAATTTAGACCCTTTTAAAGGAATGAGCATTACGGAAATACAAAACTATCTGTACGAGGAAAGCAAGCGGATAGAGCCGAAAAATTGTCGTCAGCCTTTGAAATTCGTAAGTGAAGTTATGTTTTCAACAGCAGACAATCGAAAGTCATGCACATTTATCTCTCTGCAGCCCCGCAAATGGCCGGACATTCCATTAAAGTCACCCGGCATAAAGCCTTCGTCGAGACGTAACAACAGTTCTGCCAACTCGTCGATGACACTGCCCGGGACGTTACCGTACAGCAAAACGCCCCTGCTGGCAAACAGTGATACGGGCGAACAGTCGCCACCAGCATCGTCGTCCTCGTCCGTGCATGACTATTCCATCTTCGCCTCGGTCAACATACACTCGTCATCTTCCGGAACGTCTTCGCTGTCGTCGCTCTACTACCAGCAGCAGCAGCAACAACTGCAACAGCAGCAACAGTTCCAACAGCAACACTCCACCTTCTATCACAGCCAACAGGGTGGTGCGGTTGGAGGAGGCAGTAGCATGGGGAGCGGTGGTGTCGGCTCGTCACAGTACACACATCACAGTGCACACCATCCACATCAGCAGCAGTACCTGCACCATCATCACCCCCATTACCACCATCCTCATCACTATCAGCCGAGCTTTTCGCAGTCGATAGCGAATCTAACGACAGCCGGCGGGGACAACCAAATGGCACCGGAGATACCGCGCCGTTCGGACAGTATTATACTGACCAACTCGAACCAGCTGCTTACCGGGAGTGGATGTTTGTCGGAAAGCAGTAGTAGCTACAACGGTGGCAAACTATTGCCCAGTCCGCGCTATCCATCCGCCTCTATGACTACGCTTTCATCGGGATCTTCCTGTTCAACGGCACCGTCGGCCGGTACTGGCGGAATGGGTGCTGGCGCCTCCAGTTACTCAATCGGGGGCGGGCTGTTCAGTGGTTCTAGCAGTGAAGGTAACATGAGTTTACCGTTATCTCCTTTTATGCGTCAATTGTTCAACTTTTTCGTTTGTTCTCTTGTATTTGTGTACAGCTTCGGGTTACGGTACTGCTAGCTCAGTAACATCATCGTCCGCGGCCAGTATTGTCTCAATTTCGCACAACGATGGAAATGTGCAACAGCAACCTGCTGCGGCGGTGTCGTTGTCCCATCCCGACATTCCACCAGCAATCAGTCCCCGGACTGACAAGCCCCAACCGTTGCATCCACCGCCACCCCCACCTCCCCAGTATGCTTGTGGAAGCCCAGGAGCTAATGGAGTTAGTGGCGGAAACACCACCGGTACAATACCGGCTAACACGACAACCGTTACAACATCGATCGCCAACAGTACTAGCAGTAACTTTAGACATAATACATCCAATTCTATCAAGTGAGTATTGCCGACGGCATGAATGCATCTGGGTTATTAACTGTTCTCCTTTTTTGTTTCTTTTTCTGTGTAGAAATCAAAACTGTGATTTTACTTACACCATCCCAGGCGGCGGCACCACATGCGGCAGCAGTTCCGCAAACAGTAACAGTGGTGCACCTCCGTCAACGAATTCCACCGGACGTCCGTCGTCCTGTGAGCATTCGCCCGTATTTCCTTCCAGTCCGAAGATCCAACTCCAGCATAATCATCCCACCGCGGGAACGACTTCGCCCTGTCAGCATCACCATCTCCATCATCCCCATCCATCAACCGACACGGCAATCGTCGACGGTGCTGGTGGCGCCGGCAATGTGTATCCCTACCCGATCCAGTACAGCAGTAACAGTAACGCTTCACCTTCCGCCAGTAGCAGCAGCCATCCATGTTATCAGTGCAGCACCGGGAGTGGTGGCGCGATCGGTGACGATGGTGGCAGTTTGCCGAACAATGCCGACTTTGGTCCCATACCGATCTCACCGCACGTCAACGTACCAAATACACATGTCCTACCACCCATGCCGCCTCCTCTACCTCCTAGGGTTAAACGAAAAGAATCTTCCATGGAATCGTCCCAGTCGTCTCAAATACGGCAGGCACCGGATGCACCGAGGGTAATTGGCTGATGGGCGGCGTTAATGGTATGGCAGGGTTTGAATAACGGGATATTATTTAATTTTTAGCTACCACCGAGAGACGTTAGTCCACCTCCGATACCACCAAGGATTCATCCCCAATCGCACTACCACTTCGGTGTGGCTAGTCAGGCTGGCACGACGTTACTCCTCAACTATACACAAAGTCCTGGAGCGTGTGGTACCACCGGTGGTGGTTTTCCGATGGACAGCTCCAACTGGAACCATTCCTCGGCACATACGGTGAGAAAGCTGCTGTTGTGTGAATCTATTTCCTATTCATGAATCTTAATGAGCCTCCTTTTCGCTGAAAGAACGTTTCTGAATTTCTATTCTGGATAGTTGATTAATCTACAGAAATTCATGAATTTTCAAAAAATCATGATTTAACGTTTAATATTTTGTGTGTTTCCATGTGTTCTACATACTCTCCGCACAGAAGGATGAGTCGGCGTCTTCGTCCTCGTCCTCGTCAACGTTAACGAGGGACAATTTGAACCAACACAACCAGCACAGTATCGGCGGAACAACGGCAAGCAGCAGCAACAGTAGCAGCATGGAGCAACGTTTGTTAATGCTGCCACACACCAGTACGATTATGATGCGTCGCAACTCCGCGATGGATCGTGCGGCGAAGGAAAACATTCCCAATATTGCCACCTCGAGCTCGCTGTCGGGACTGTCGACTATCGCGGCCGGTACTGTCACCGTTCCAGGCAATACCGTCGGTGGTAGCGGGACGACGATAAATTCAAGTGTTCCGAGCGGTTCCGCTGGTACCTCTGTCGGTAGCAGTCCGTCAGCGATCAAGAATAAATCGGTGCAAAATTCACCCAGCTCGGGACATCAACAACAGCCCAATGTACTTTGTCGGAGAGCCAGGTAAGCATTCTTTTGAAGACTTTTTTTTTAAGTATATAACATTTATAACTCGCTTTGTTGTAGTACAAACATTTCGCCTCGCTTTTCGCCTGGAGAAACGACGCCAAAACTACCACCTAAACCGAAACAGAACAGCATTAGCTCAGGTATGTACTATTCGCGTTATAAAGATATTTCGATAGCTTTTTATAGGAATGAAATAACACGACTTTTCATTTTTAGATCGTACGATGTTTCCTTATCCCAGTACGAACTGACCAAACGGTAGTCCCGGCTGTGGACGATATTTTATTCGTTAGGCCTCTTCAGCGTTGTCGGCGATCGGCTACAACACATCACATCGGATTCAGTAGCGTGTCCTCCCCAAGGAGCTCCGTATGACGCCGCTAAAAACAGTCCTATGTTGCTGTTAAATTCAATTGGCGCAATTTCACTACGAAAGGACAAAGTACGCTACTGTTATAGAACGGTTTCTCTTGACCTTGCGCTCTCCGTCAAAAGTAGACGCGCTATCTGTGTTTGTGAACGCTAAAGCAAAACGATTGTTCAATCGTAGTTAATGATTGCATTTAAGTAATGTGTGTGCCATAGAGAGGGAATTTTACCGAACGTTTTTCTTTTAACTACCAGACTGTTGTCTCCGAGCATCCATCGGTGCTTTCGTTTCTTTTAGCCCAGTTTTTAGTTTGTGTTTGTTTTTTGTTTTTTAGAAAAGGGAATTCATTTTAATTTCGTCATTTTGAACACATGCCCCGCGTTCAAAATGCGTGTTTACCTGCAGCAAGCGAGTATTAGTGATGGTTGAGTAAGGTTGTTCATTTGTGCCAGAAATGTAACGTGATGCATTCTGGAGCGACAGAGAGACAGTTATCGTTAATATTTTTATCATTTCGATTACATTAAATAGGCGCGTGTATATTCTGTTGCCCGGGGACGATTGACCGATTTGAAATACTTAAATCCTAGTATGGAAGCATTAGTGTATATCTGGAAGACTGTAATACAGTTACTTTATCATGTTTTATTCCAATACAAGTGACGCCAAGCAGCAGCAGCACTAGCTAACTGTACCGGACCATGTTAGAGGGCCATGGAAAACGCTTCACGAGGATGTATGCATACTTAGTAACAAGCTTATTTTTTCGTCTTCAATATTATGATTGAAGATGTTTTTGGTTGAAAAAAGTCAAATGACGGTGAAAGTGGTGTTCCTAATAATTGTTTTTATTGGTCCTACGGGTCATGGGTAGACGAATTTAGTGACAATCCGTAAAACAAACATCACCAGTATTGCGGTCTGGAATGTCATTTTGTGGTCATTGAAAATAGTAAGAACTGCTTACATTCACTCACTTTTCGCGTTTCAGTTTCCACACGGTTCCCGTAGCAGTCGTTGAAAAACCTTCGCGAAGTACCTATTCAACGTTGTACGTTCCTGTTGCGATGGCTAGTCTAGTGTTTCGTAAAGAGATGATTTAATCTCGTAAGATGCAATGCGTTTATGTTGATGCTCTGTGTCGCCACTTAGAGATGACCAAACATACAGAAACAATGTTGTTGAAGGTGTGATATACAATACAGCAGCAGAGGGAACAATGCCGGTTAGAGCAGCAGATGTGGGTTAAAAACTCCAATAAATGCGGAAAATACAAATAATGCCGAACAGAAAACAAAATTCACACACACACAAATCCCACACAATCGGAAATAATGCAGTACAGATAATTTCATTGTTGTGTAACGTAGATGTTTTATATGGATGATTAACCTACATACCTAAAGGTGGGACGAGAAAACAACAAAATGTTTGTGTGTACATATGCTTGGTGCGGTAAATTATTGGTTTAAAAGCCTTTGGAACACACGTGCTGGCTAGTATGTTATTCAGCTCAGCATGGTAATAGCAGGAAGAAGAAAACAACGCCCAAATGAACAAAAGAGAAACAATAAATGGTTACTGTTATAAGTCAGTAATACACCTATCAACACACAATGCAAGCGAACCAAGTGGTAAAGTAGTATAATCACATACCCAATTTTCAGACCATGAAAGTAAGACAGGAAATTTCGAAGCATCACAAGAGAAAGATAGAGAAGGAGAGAGAGAAAACAGAAGAACCAGAAGAAATATTGAAACACAGAAATGATTGCCGGACAGAGTGTGATTCGGTCTGAAGCTGATTTCTATTCCCATCTGCCTCGCAGACTGATGAGCCAAGAGTATTGTGGAGCTGTTTTGCACAACTCTACTAGATAAGCATGTAGTTGCAAATGATGTTAATGTGATTTTGTTTCCAAAACTTGTGGAAATGAGCAATGCTCTCTGGTTCATCGATCTGTGGACAAGGTTTTATATGCCAGGGGATCAAAAGGGGATCTGATCGATTGCTTCAAACGTTTGTTTGTTTTGGTTTCGCAAAAAGGGCAAAAGGCACAGTAAAGTGCGTAAAATAACATAATAAACCTAGTACACGGAGCAGCACAAAACACATGCATGCAGGCAGAACAGGGCAGCGCATAACAAATAAAGAAGATCGAAACGGACGAATAACGGAGACACACGGGGGGAGACTATTGTGTAACTATGAATGTGTTATGTAAATAAGTATGTATGTTATACAAGGTAAAAGCATAATTACTACTATACACACACATACACACACAACCAGACAAATGATAGTTGCAGTGTTGTCATCGGGCGAGGCTCGAGGCTAGAATTTGATGTTGACATATTATACACACAGCAAACACATTAGAGAGAAGCTAAGATATAAGAAATAAAAACCCCAAACATAGCAGAAAATGCAGACAAGTAGTAGAGGAGTCTTAGGTGGTAGTGTGCATGTGTTTGTGTGTGTATGTATGTGGTTGATGTTGCAGACGTTTGTCAAAATTGTCGAATGGGGGGAGAAAAAAGGACATGGCGATGAACACTTGGTTTGTGATTGGACCGCGGCCGGAATACCTTTCCAGAGCCAAAGTCTGACTATTTGTGGATGATCATATCCTTAACTAAAACAAAAACAAAAACACGCTTTGATTTGATGTGAGTGCGCACTGACGGAAAGGAGAAAGAGAGCGAGGGAAGCAAAAAAACAATAATTAAAAGCCACTGACGACGCGCCATGTGCAAGGTTGAAGTTTGTTAAGCATATTTGTCTGTATATTGTAAGATCGGATCGGTTGTATAACATGAATTTGGGGTAGGAAAAGTGAGGAACAGAAGAACAAGCTAAGCAGAGAGGGTGAGGGTAGCACGTGCGGGATAATAAAGGGAAAGGATATCACAGGTTAATACGGGATTTTAAGGGCCACTATTAAACGTCAACATAGCGCTGTAACAATGACAGAAGAAGTTAGTACTATTCCTCATCAGTTCTCATGATCATTTAAACAAAAAACCTTGCTCTAAAAACACTGGACGCATCATACATCCTACAATTTTTATCTACTGTGGGTTGTACTAGTGCTATGATTGACCTTTACTTGTGAACCTTAACATCTCATCATGCAAAACAGAGTATAAGAAACGTTGATCGAGTGTGACGCTATGTTGGGTCATTAGAGTGGAGAAATGGTGTAAGAAACGATTTATTTAGTGTAAAGAAATGAGCACCGAATTAGGAGGAAGGAAGGAAACAAGCGCCTGGCTATATGGTCCGATTTGCATGAGCTATCCACAGAACAAACGCAGAACATGTTGTACTATATACAAGATTTTATGTAAAACAAACCAACAACCAACCCCAGGCAGTGTAAGAAATGTGTAACTGTGTAAAACAGAGTAAAGAAAAGCTATAGAGGGAGAGGGTAAGAAGCAAAAGAGAAAGAGATATATTATATATATATATATATACAGAATTGGAGAGAAAACAAAGAAAATATATGTACGATATAAAGGCAGTAGTTGCGAGAATGAAATGTGAAATCGTTGAGATTAGTGAAAAGAAGAAAAAAAAAACAGGATTTGCTAAGAAAAGTTTATAACGGTTGAACTATAGAACAAAACAAGAGAAAAAAAAAACACAAAGGAAAAGCGGAATGAAGTACGAAATACGAAAACAACAAGCTGTGAATGAAAGAGGAACCTAAATGTTTGAAATAATGTAAAAAAAAACGGTACAGAACAAAAATTAAACCAAAACCAAGCGTGTGCTCTCTGGTAGAGATCTACTTTAGAAAGAAACCAACGAATCGAAGGATCGGTGAAAGATGACAACACGTGAGTGCGTTTTTTACACACTATTTTATTGAGCCCTTCGTTTTAATACATCTTTCTTGTTATGTTTATTCTTTAATTGTTTTTACCATTCTATATTTTTATGTTGGTTGCGTTTTCTGTCTTCTTACAAGCATACCTAATCAACGTTTAACCTTTTATTTTAGACTTAGATGTTCCGTGAAAACACCTACAACATGCGCACGACTGTTGACGAAAACGAAGCAACGATTATTCTGCCCAATTATTCATGTAAAGTATATTTTCGTTCTTCAACTGTTCAATTTGTAACATATTCTTTTACATCTTTACACGTTTCTGTCTTTCGGTTTCAGCATGCGGTAAATAGAACTTAGTCGATCGTATCGTATCGTTGACAATTCTGAAGAATGTTGCGCCTCGTGATGTTGTTGTGGCCACCTCATGTACGTGGGAGAATTTTTACTTTGCCCCATCCAAACGTTCATTACCTTTTCCAAGCTGGAACGTCCAATTTAAAGTACGACAACATTGATTTTCCTCTGCAAAAAAAAGTAAGTAAAATTGACAATATTTATGCAACAGAGTTCGGAAAGCGTCGGAACGTCATCCACATCGCAAAAACGCCACGTCTTCATAGATAAGGATGTACGAGCAAGAATGCACAACATATGCCCCACTAGCTAGTGGACAGCAGCTTGCGGTTACACTCCCTCTCTGTGCTTCCGCCGCATTCGAATACATTTATATATTTGTAACGAATCGTGGTGTTTTGTAGTGTTTACATGAAACGTGGGATCGTCGAATTGTAACGGTTTTTATTCGTCTCCACAGTTGGGGGTCGATTATCGTCAATGAGCTTTCACACAAAACAGAAAGAATCGAACGAACGATGGAACCTTAGGCTCGTATAAACCTTGTATCATTGTGCTTCCCTAATTGCTGTGCGTGTGTGAGCATTCTAAACGATTAAGAGATGTTGGGAAAGAAAGAGAAGGTAGGGGGAGGGGGGGGTGGCAAACGATCAGAATGCCCGTGCCCTGCAGGCTTGACGAACCTGTTACCGGTTAAATACAAGTCAAGAAAGCCAGAAATGGCAGGCCAAGAGCACCAGTTCTGGTGACAGAAAAGAAGAAAAATATGTGTCTTTCTTCATCTCGAGCAAATTCATTAAAGAGCAAAGTTTCGCATCATTTTGTTTGCTAATTTACAATTGTTTTCCCTACTGCACTAGACGAAAAGCTCAACTCTAATCGTGCTATTCAAATTCATTACATGCCTTGCTTTAAATACATTTAACAGATATAGTTTACGTTACGCACTTAACCGGGCCCATATACTGTTCTGGGTAGGTGGGGAATGAAACATTGAAACGTACATATTTATATATTAAACACTTTCTTGTACGGTAAAAAAAAACTAAGTAAAGTTAGAGATACTGACTAATTTTAAAGATGCAGGTCCAGTAAGCTTAACAACCTAATTCTTCTTTCAATTGCAACAGAGTCCTTACTATAATTTAGTTTTCCGTATAGACGAGTTGAAATGATGAAAAAAATGAGTCCAAATGATGTGTTAAGAAACAATTTAAAGTAGTAAAGCGAATAATTAATAGCAAAATATAATATAGTAACTAAAAATCCCTTTCTCTCTCTCTCTCTTTCTCTTTCTCTGGGTCGCTTACTTTGATTACTTTTTCTTCCAATCATTTGCTCGAATACTAACTATAGTTCCGGTAAGCTTTCTGTATTTTTATCAGTTTTATCTTTGATCCTTTGATAACAAATTAGCAATAAGAAGTCGAGCGCGTTGTTTCGAGTGTCGTTAGAACGTTGGACTTCTTATGCTAGCCATTAAATGAAGCGGAAAGACACACGCGGGATACAAGATTCGGGCATTGGATCCCCCAACTATTTCTATGTAAGCTTCCGGCTATCGCCTACACATGCATACACCCATCCCACACACGCACAGTACAATCGCACGACGTTCGCGCCCTAGTTCGATATCATTTCGGTGAACGATTTCACGTACGCTTCGTGCAGCTTCCGCACAAAATCTGGATCGTGCTTGATCAGATAGCTGACCGCTTGGATCAGCTGGTTTTGGGTGAGCGGTTCCACGCCTACCGCAGCGGTCGCGTTGTTGTTGATCAGGTTGCTGTTCGTCTTCGCGTCGGACAGAATGTCGAACATCATCTTGGACGATGATGTTACGTTGGCGGAGGTACCCTTCGGTGGAGTGACCCCACTACCCGCACCATCTCGTTGCTTGCTGCCCGTCGACCTTTGCTGCTTGTTACCCGTGGACGAAAGCGGTGTGCTGCCGGGCGTTGAACCCGGTTTCGTTTGTCCTCCTGGTGTACCGTTGCCCTGCTGCTTGTTAACGCCTGCTGGCGAGTTCGTACTGGGGGTGGTACCTCCGAGCAACAGACTGCTCAACGCTTCCTGAGCCGCAGCTGGTGACGCGGTCGGTTTAAACATAGTTGGCGGCATTAGCGCTGGCTTTACAACCGTTGCTGCACCCGTCCCATTACCACCGACTGGGTCCGATTTTTTCAACAACTCGTGGAGTGGCGTTTGTTGCTGTTGTTGTTGTTGCTGCTGTTGCGCATTTTGTCGTGATTCCAGTTCACTGATTTCAATCAGTTTCGTCTTCGGTACGACCGGTTGATGATGGTTGGCGCGCATCGCCGCAGACAGACTGGCTGCATTGATGAACGTCGCTAACGGTGAGGTACCGAGTTCAGACATCCCAGCGGATGGTGTCTGTGGCCCATTATTCCCACCGCCACCGGTTACGATTGGAATGCCCATCCGCTTGAAACTGTTCTCCAGTTCGTTTACGTCCGGTGTCACCTTACCGGTGGTCGCGTCCTTCTGGGGCGTGGTGGCACGATGCTGCTTCTCGATCTGCTCTAGCGTGTGAACAGGAGCAAGCGTCTTGAATAGTGGAACTTCCGAAGCGGCCGGTTGTTTTGCCGCTGCAAAAAAGTTAACCACACTACGTGGTGCGTTCTGGTTAGTAATTGGCTGCTGCTGTTG
>KI423616.1:0-10395 GCA_000473375.1 Anopheles culicifacies | reverse complement strand
TTGGTTTCTGATTAAATAAATATGATCACATCCTATCATTTAGTTAGTTATGGTACATCAGCAACATCCACTCAAAATGTCAGGTGGAAGAAAAAAAAAAAACCACTCTCACAACAAAACTGCTCGATTGCGCATATGTGTATTTTTCTAATACGATCATTAGTTGAAAAACAAAATTCCCATTTCATGGTGGTACCCATTGCACCGCTGCACGCTTCAACCGATGGGCTTAGTGCTGCACAAATCGTGTGGAAATGGCCATGTATTATGGTTTCCGGGGAATTTTGACAATCGCTTTTGAACCAGTGATTCCCGGTAGTGGTGCACTTTCGATGCACTCGGGTGAGGTGGGTGTGAACGGTGCGTCAATATTGAATAGCATCTAGTCCTCGAATGGGTGGCCTTTTCAGAACACACACACGCACGCACGCACGCACACAAACACACCCGCGCGCCATGCAAAATGTGCATCGATGAATAATTTAGTTTCATTCCGCTAATTAATAAATGTGAAATTAATTTAAACATGCGGGCATAATAAATAAGTTTTTCGGCGGGCACTCATTCATGCGGTACGGGAGGGTGCGTATGGGTTATATGTGCGTTTTTATTTTGCGCTTTACGGCACCAGTTAGTTGTTATGGTCACCGGAAGCAGTGGCTCCGCAGGGGTGCTGCTTGGGGAATTGGAAAGAGAGCGAAAAATGAACCGGTATCCTGATATTTAAATTCGACAATCTAACTCATTCCTTTTGCGCTGCACGTCCTTGCGTCTGCGGATGACGTTGGGTGCTTTGAGGGTGGAAAAGAACATAAGCAACTACCCTCTGTTCGACATTTCTCACTCACACCCCTTCGCTTCGACACGAACCGGTTGTACCAGTGCTCGAGAACGATTCGAGCGTGACGAATCGAGTCATTTTAATTGCTTAATTGGAACTGAGGTTTTACCACCGTTACCTCCACTGTCCAGCGTCGTCCAATCCCTGGCAATTCCGGATGTTCTATTTCCAATTCTCGATAGAAAAAAAAACACATAAACAAAAGTTCCTCTGTGTTGGGTGTAAATTATCGATTTCTCCCTCAGCTGGGGGTTTTTTGGGGCGAGATGTATTTTTTCTTCTATTTTATCGAATGCCAGTTGAATGGGCCACAAAAGCACACAAACAATGGATGTATATTTCTATTTTGCTTTTTTTATTTTGTTGGTTGATCGAATAAAATATGTACAATATTTTATTACAAATGAACAATCAGCTTTTTCCAAACACGCGATACAAGTGATCGTAAATCTGTTGGTGTGTGGAATAAATTTAATAACGCTTTCTAAAACAAATTTCAATAAAATACAAATAAAATTTAGCCACCCGGACGAAATAGTCCACAAGCGGAAGCGGATTACAAGCATTTTGGCAAAAATGCCTAAAACACCAACAGGAAGTAGAGCAGCGAGACAAGAAAGATCGCATAAAAAATACACGCACACAGCACTCGATACTGTAGATAATTTTTATCACCAATGTGTACAATATATCTTCAAAAATTCATACACAATAACCCGTTTGTTGCGGATTCCAGCAGGATGTGGACGATAGGATAACCTTGCTATGGGCATCGCACGTTACACAGCCCGACCTGCATCGCATATTACACAAATTGAATTGGAAAACATGGATTTTATATGCTATTATTTTAACCGACACATGGTTGGTTGGTGTGTTGCTGTTTTTTTGCTCCCTTCGTTGCGCCTTTTGAAAAGTGGAGCTGAAAATTTTGGAAACCATGATCGCCGCACACCACCACCTTCGCCCCAACCATCACAGATTCCATTGTGAAGGCTGGAGAAAAATCCAACCGGGAATGAATTGTATTTCCATAAACGATAATATTGAAGTTAACATGATTTAGCAATGTCTACGTACGGATGGTTGCTTTCGATTGGATGGATGGATGGATGGATCGATCGGTAATTGAAATATGAATATTTAACCAGTCGACAAATATGGGCGAATTTTTCTCGCTATCGCACCGCGGTCGCACTACGAGCCTTTGTGTGGATGAGTGTGGACGTGTGTGTTCGTGCGATATACGGGTAATGGATTCCGTATGCACCAACCCGGGCGGTTTTGAATAGTTTTCGATTGTTTTGGGTTTTAATTGAATTTAAATAAGGTATCCTTATAATACATGCTTTAAAATACTTCGATGCGGTGGTATCGTTTTATGCATTTGTAATGAAGCAGAAGTGTGGTGAGTAGTGGTTGGGCGGGTTGGGAAAAAGGGGAGGCGCTTTAGCAAACGATTAAAATTCTTTTGTACGTCATTAAATAATACAAAATGAGAAACGTACGATGCTTCTACATGGAGTGGCTATAACAGTGGAATGAATCGGATGTTATGCATACAAATCTTTGCAGGTTTTGATGAGAAATAAAAATTATACTTTTGCCTATGAACGATAATGAGAGTTCAAGAATTTCCTGCGTTTTACGCACTTTGTTGTAACTTGTTAATTTTTTATTAAATTCAATAGTCCTAGTGCCTTTTGAAGCGTGTTGCATTAACAAATGACGCAATATACAATAATTTCAAACGCGAAATGGGAAGCACAAGACGGATACGATTAAAGAATGCAGCACGGGGCATTCCCGGTTAATGACATTCACAGACGGCGTTGAATTCACGAAAAATTATCAGGAAATCATAGAAAATTCAAGCAGTCAGTCGAAAAAGTGTTCGCCTTCCAGTATATTCTTCACTAAAACACCAATTAGCTACCGACTTAAAGCCCAATAAAATAAACTTAAAATAAATTAAACAAAAACTAAGGCAGTTGTTTTTATTTTTTAATTATGAAAGAACTTGGCAACGTGTATTATTCACACATTTTTTACAGCACCTACTGAAATGTGTAAGCAGTTAACGAATTTGGTAAGGAAAGACTTAACATCGTAACCTTACTATTAATATATTTGAAATGCTTTGTCCTGCATTATGCAATGTTCAATAATATTTTACGTTCTACTTCTGCTGCAGACGTGTTGGCAAAACAAACATTAAATTCATTCACTCATCGCCATGATTATGATGTACGTAATTATCCCGACCAGGTCCTACAATCAGTGGCCGATAAATGAAGGCAGCGGTTGTAGCTTACCCTACGCCATACCTTGTTGCTTCTAAAATTGAGCACCCATGTTAGTACGTTTGCCATAACGCATTATGCGAAACTCGTAGCCTATCCGTATGCTAACTCATTGTAAACATAACGTTCAGTAGAGAGAGAGAGCGAGAAAAAAACCACCCCGATAAAATGAAACCTTCTCAAAACGAGCAATCATGGAGTTTGGCATTGATAGGAGCATAATTAATCTTCCCTTTCCTGCTCATACCATCGCATCCCGTTTAAAAATCGGGCTGTTGCAACCGAACAGCCATCCCATCGACCTTTCAATCGCTCGAGATGATGGGTCGTTTTACCCACATGTTGACCAAAACGGCACGCCGCTAATTGTTTCGGCTGCCGGGTTCATCCTCGCCGCTAACAGCAATAGCCAGCCGGAAGACGATGAGCCCCACGAAACTGTCCATCACAGACACGGCACGTGGTTGAGCATCTTCATTTTAACAGTTTTCGATCACCCTATGACGCGCTAATGTGGCCCTGGTTATACGCAGGGTGGAAAATTGTATCCCATTGCGTCAGCACATTTGCAAAACTCTGGCCCTGTCGTACGCGAGTGGACGCGAACGTACGCGTTACACAAAAATGGGAAATCGACCGGAACCGGAGACGATTAGGCTCCCCGGCCGGGCAAATATCTTTTCCGCTGGTTCAATATCGCCCGAGTGGATGGGAAGATAAAAAGGGGCATAACATTTTAGTTTGGAAAAGTGATTTGCATACTCTTGATGATCATCTGTGTTATCGGTGTTACTTGGAGGGCATCTGCTGAAGTACACTCCTCAACGTGTCGCACATCGAGCTGGTAACGATGATGAGCAAATAACAAAGGTTTGATGATATCATTCAACGACTGTTGCATCGCTTTGAATGCCACTTAAGCAATCGGTACCTTTTTATTAATTAATTTTTACAATTATCAACTCAATTTTAAAAATATCAGTCTTACTTCAAGATTTTTATCATTCGCAATAAGTGAGCATCTGTTTTGCGATGTAAGCCTTGTTTAAGAAATAGAGTTTTCCACACAGAATACACAGTGAGGAGTAGATACGATTGAGACGCGATTTTAAAATATGCACGCCTTGCTTGTCCCAAAATATTCGAAAGCACCCTTACGTGATATAAATTATGACTCTCGCTCTTTTATACGCTATCGAAGGCAATCGGGAAAACCCTCACGTGATTAGGAAGAAAAAGAAACAAATGAAACATTCTCGATGGTGTAAGGCACACGTTTCCTCCCAAAAACTTTGATGTAGTGATTTCAGCCCGTGCCGTCGGCATTTCTCTGTGCCGAAAGTGTCTAGCGAATGAATACCGCAATAAAATACAGCCCATTTAAAATATGCTCCTTTTCGGCTATCGAACGCCTTCCCGCCAATGGGCGGGGTTGAAAAATTTGTGCTCCTTTGCTAAATTCGATGAAAATTTATGCTTTTTGAGGCTTAGAGAGTTGAAACTCTTCAACCGAACATCGTCCGCACAGTCCAACGTCACATAAGCGAAGCCTAAGCCCTGTAGGTGGATGTAATGGAAGGAAAACGTTCCACTTTTCCGGTGGCTTTGGTGGAAACATTTGAAAAATGAAAATTGTTTCCTTCCATTCTCGATCGGGTGCTAATAAATGAAACGATGGCACGCTGGGAAGAGTGCCGAACCGAAACTGAATTTATAGCTAATAAGTATGCATAAAATTTCCATTTTGCAGCATGTGCATGCCTGTGTTCCAATTCGGATAGCTTACGGAAGTGGAATTTCGTACACTCCACGGCAATGCACTCGTGTATCGTAAAGAATTATTAGCATTACATTTCTTCCGAGTGTCGGTACAAGACTCGTTCAATTTTAGGAACTCTCCTCTGGTTCTTCGCCTCCGAAGCATTATTTTGGCCACTGAGATCTAAACAATTGATGAAAAGAACGTGTGACATGCTTGTGATGGGAGAAGACGTTAAAACCACACCCATCGAACTGGTCGAAGTTTTGGATAATGTTTACTCAACCTCTTCCTGTGGCTTAACTAGGGCGACAGGCATACCATCACATTCCTGTCCACTGTGCTGTATCCAAGCAGCTACATCAGCCTTGGGAAATGAGAAACACACACTCACGTCTGATGGAACAATTTCATATGAACCCTTCCCGTTTACTCACATGCATGCGTGTGATGAGCAGGAGCAGTTAGTGATAAAATCTTTAATAGCATTTGATGGTTTATGCCTAATTTACTCCAGACTACCGCTCGGAGGGATGCTGTGGCCGGTCTACAAAGAACCCATGGTGTCATGCTGTAGGGTGCCACTTTTTGGTGGGCGGATAGATGTGTGTAGTTGGTAAATTGTTCGAGTTTTTGCCCCCGGGAGACGTAGGAACACACTGTACCAAAGACGGAAGCAGTCAACATTGTTCATGGTTCGTTAAGCGTCCAGGCAGCTTAATAGTCGCATGAGTCGCACGGTAGGAGTGAAATAGTGGTGAGGGTTTGGTAGTGATGAAATGTTGTCAAATCATTCTATCAACAGTGGGTTGTGATTTAGACGAGATTACTTCTATTGGTTCTTTTTTTATTTTACTTTTGCCCTGCTAAGTATAAGTTTGATAAAATAATAACTGAGTGTCAAATATTTACAATTTCTGTTTTGTATCAGAAAGGATTATGACAACATGCCAATTGTCATTGGCGTGCATACGAGAGGTCACATATTTTATAACTCTCGCGTAGATTCTCTTAAAATCGAACTCAATTTCCATGCATAAAGATCCATCTCTTGTTGATTGGAAGCATCTAGGACATCAGTGTTTTGCGGTTTATGGGCATAGCTCGACGATTTAATACAACTCTTTAAAGAATAGCCTGATAAGCATCGTTTTGGAAGAAACTATTCGTCGGATTTGGGATTCCTCGTAAGGAGGATTGATTATTTTGTTGCGGGTATATTCAAATCCCGCAAGCCAGAAAAATATAACAACTCGTAATGTTTAAGAAGGGTTCTTTTTCGACCTATAAATAACGTGGCAGATGATTTTACACTTATACGGATTTCTCTGGAACGAATTATCTGCGTATCTCGGGTTAAGATTGCATTTCTAATACAAACTAATACACTTGAGTTCCTCGATGATTTGGATCTTGCATGGGTGTAGGTCTCGAAGTCTTGACGAAAAATAGACAAGTTGTAATCGGAGGCCAAGCTTTTGTGTGAGGCTGGTATGATTATTTTCATAAAATTTCTGAATCTCGTCAATGTACAGAGAGCAGTAAAGTTTGCGTCTAAACACATTTTTAAATTTTCAAGAAGTCTTATCGGAAGGACGATTGTAAAAAAATGTCTAATTTTGTTGAACGCTGTACATTTTTTCCTAATTTATTTTGACCTTTCCACCGTAATGTGGCTTTTTCGGACATTTCTCCCGTATCGTGGACTCACTATCTAGTTAGATGAAATAAATTAGTCTATTAAGTCATTATCTAGCCGACATGATCAAACAGGCAAGAATAAATCCTTCAAGAATTTTTTGATCAAAACAACACTTAGAAGAAGTTAAAGAAGATGATTCAGTTTAAACCCAACAAGAAACAATGTAAGACGATCAAAATAAAAAGCATAAGAAACAAACCGAGAAGGAGAAGTTACCTTTTAAACAGAAAATGTTCACAGCATTGATTCGATCGAACGATATTAATACAGTTTATAGCAAACATATTTTAATGAAACTGTTTTGTTTCTAGCATCGGTTTAAAATCTTAAAGTTGATACTGCATATTCCCAACGTAGTTTACATCCCACTCTATAAACCTGACGACAATCCTCCGCACCATCAGCACGTGACGCAATCGATAAGATGTAATGTTTTATTAAAACACAGTACCTTCGTGATTGAAAGTTTTCGGCTAACACAAAAGTATTCATTACACCATCAATCACTAGGCAGCCTTAAACACAATAGACAGTTTGCCGGCTGCAGCCCCAACCGTTCCCTTGTCTAATTTGAGCCAGCAACATACTGTGCCACATCCGCACACGTCAGTCGCACTCTCGTGTGCGCTCTATCGGCACTTTCTAAATCAATCAACCCACCATTAGTGACACCTGTGAGGCCCTGTGGGAAAAGGTTGGCCTCCACAGACGTCTCATCTCCTGCACGAGCACGAGGGTGTTGATCTCACTTTCTTCCACACGGCCATGACGTTCGATGGACAAGTTTCTCTCCCCGGCATTGGAAACTTGTTGCCCCAAAACTGGGCGAACAGTGTTAAGGATGGTTTTGGGAAAACTTAGCTAATCATCATCATCATCGTCGTCGTCATCGTCGACATCGGATGGGTCTGTCCCTTCAGCCCATTCAGGCCGCCAGGAGGGAAGGATTTTGGTCGCAAAACATCGGGTGGAGCAAAGTACGAACTGCACAAGTGCGGGGTCTACTTTTGAATAATTTATGATCCACCCGCACCCATATGTACCGCGCGGTACGTGATTGTGCGGTTGGGTTCGATTTGCACACTGCCAGAAAGCGATCGCACCAGCTAGATAGGGTGCTTGCTCTGCTCGTGAGGTGTATCACGTGTCTTCAGGCAGGCAGGCAAGAAAATGATAGTTTGATTGCATTCAGGTGCTAATTACCTTTTGATACGAAACGAGTTTTCCAATTCCGATCGCATCGGACACTCGCATCGGCTCATGTTTTACGTTGTTGTGCTCAGAAAATCCTTTAAAAAAGGGGTTTGGTTGCTTTTTTTTAATCGTTCTCCCACAAGTCTTTTAAACGATACGAGCACACCTATGCTCGCTAGGTCCGGTAAGCCTCCGGGAACAATTCTGCTTGGACAATGGCCGGCCATTTCGTAGCAGGCCGAACCCAAGAAGGTGGCTCATTTAAATTTTCTAATCGAAAACTAATATTTTCTTAGGTCGAAGGTCTCACGCATATGCTACATCTCGGTCGGTTGAGCGTTTGGGTGATAAAAATCAGCAATGTACGTCCGTCAGGAAATTGGCAACCTTCTTCAGTGCTGCTGACCGGTTGGGTTAAGGTATTTTTTAATTTTTTTTATTTTGTTTTTGTACATTTTCTAATGCTTCAGAATATTGGAAACGAAGCCATCGGTTTGCCAGCTTGAAAGGGTCACATTGAGGAATTTCCACCCTGTGCATGGTTTAGGAGCGTACCGGAAAAACTACACCCAGTCATTGACTGACAGGACACATCAAAGATTGCCGCTGCTGCTGCTACTGAATGCCAAGAATGCTACATCGTACTGGGGACTGGCGTATGGTTCATCCGACACCGAAAGGATTCAGTGTTTGGTCTTGTGCCGAAAAATTACACCTACCCGACGGCATCGTACAGGCAAAAACTCCGGCCGTTCACCGTACGGACGGAAGTGGTCAGATATTTTTGGTTGCCGTAAAACAGGGATGGCCCAACCCCGGGTAGATGGGAGATATTATAAAATATTTTGCGAAACCAAAAATAACAATAACACACTTCGGGAAAACATGTGAAAACGGATTCTTTAGGGGAGGCTGAAAACAGGAACCGCTACAACGGGGTGGCTACTAGGGACGAAAGGTTTATAATACACCGGGTTGCGTATGTCGTGTGCGTCATACTCTGGGTAGGGTGTGCAAGTGGACACCACTTGCTAGGTAGGAATTGAATTATTTCCTTCCGTTACGTGTCCGAGGGTACTTTTGGTTTATGAATTCTTGAAAATAAAAACAAAGGACCGGGTGAGAGGAGCGTAAAATGGCGAGTGCATGCTCTAATTACTTTATTAAAAGCCATTAATTATTCGAATGGATCAGGTTTCAGGGCCAGGACGCACCGAAAGGATACGATAAATTAAGAAAAGTAAGTGGAAATCGCTTACCGAACGGGACCATATGTCGGATGCGTAAAGACGGTTAATTACACTAGGAAGAAGAATGCCGTAATTTATACACATATAAGGATGAATAAATTTGGATTATTAAAGGCTTTTCAAGAGGATATCTCTTAAAATTTTTCGGGTCACCCCGGTTATTGTTAAAATTGAAATTTGTTTGCCTCGTAAATTCCTATTTCTTCTGAACTTCACAAATTGGATAAAGTTGCTAAAATATAGTATTTCTCAATAAAATTTGCAGCTTCTACATCAATCGGCACTAATACTCAAGATACACGGAACATGGAACATAATTCAACAAAAAAGGATGATAGTCCGGTCTTTCCATGATGTACTGTTTTCTTTTAATTTAGACGAAACGAACGCTCCACCAACGCCATTCGTCCGAACCCGTAGCACCGAAAAACCTTCCGGAGCTAGAGGAAAATCTCAAACGAAAGCACACCGAAAAACACCAAAGTCGAAGCATGGACCGGCAATCCAGGGATCCTTATCGGTGAACCATCGGAAAACACATAATAATAAGCCGTTCGAACAGTGTGTTTGTGTTTTGCGTGCAGGTAGTGTTCTTCTCCTCCAGCACGCGTGCATGGATGTATGGATTGAATTAGGGGTGGGTACACTGTCACCATCGAAACGGACATTCGAAATCCACCGGTACTGGGGACGTACCGACGTATCCTTGGAAGCAGACCCAGAGCGTTCTGCAGCAGTGCTGGACTGGTGAAATTCGAAATAAACGGTCAGCTAGTGAGAACGTACCCCGGGGAAGAGGAAGGTTGTGTAGGGTTGGAAAAAAATATGTCCGTTTTAATAGCCTCCGGACAACTGTCGTTAGGAGATCCACGCGCATTTATCTGTAGACTGTCCCGTTGGTAGAAGCGGGTCGAATGCAGCAACGGTCAGCGGAAAGATACTTCCTGAGTAGGTTCAAACTGTGGACATTGTCTTGTTAAAAGTATTGTTGGACGGATGGACTAAAACCCTTGCAGAAATCGGTTTCGAATGGTTGTGCCCGAAGCAACGTGTTTCTGATACAGGTACGAATATGATTCCGACGCATCCGAAGGGATGTGATAAGTTTCCGAACTCATCCACTACGTACTACGTTGAAGATAAACTATGGTCATGTTTGAGACTCTTTTTCAGACCAGCTCGACTAGTTGCGACTGTGGGAAGGACCACTCTTTTTCGTACATGACATCTTCCGAAGCGAATGTTCGAGTCTTTGAGCGATCTTTCAACACTCCAAACGCAATGGTAATGATGATGCACGGTTCGATTTAGAATGGTGACTCAGTCATCAAGAATGAAATGCACTA
>KI423615.1:12892-26863 GCA_000473375.1 Anopheles culicifacies | reverse complement strand
ACCACGAGGAGTTCATTAACAAGGAGAACGGTGTGGCACTGTCGAAGTAAGATCACCTGCTCGTATAATTGATACTTTGGCTTTAACAACTTCCTTTCTTTCTTTTTTTTTTTGACACAGAGTGGAACGTTCTTCGGACCAAGTCATAAAGCCAGTCAATCTGGAAGCGCTCTCCAAATGGGTTGGCAAAATCCCGAGCGATGTTGTACGGGATATGGCCGACATTGCTCCAATGCTATCCGTGCTGGGCTACGATCCATACTCCAACCCGCCGGACTACGGGAAGCCGGACACATACGTGCAGGAGAATACTTATAAGGTAACAGCTTCAAACCGAACGCGTACATTCGTACTTCAATTCGTTTTATTTTGCACATCAGGTTCGCTCCAATCCACAAATGTGGGAGCACAAAGCAAAGGAGCTACTGAATCGGGAAGCCATGGTGGACAACGTTCCGCCAAAGGCGAAAGACGCCGACGATGAAGAATACGGTGGTGGTAGCAGAGACCGGAAAACGTGATGAAACAAACGGCGTTGTTATTAAGAGAGAGAAAAAAAAAGGAACGCTATACTACAGCAGATCGACTGCTATCCGTAGGCAAGCATTAGTGCAATAGCGGTGTGAGAAGGCATCAGATGGAGGTATTTCTTTTTTAAGTTTTTAACGCACAAGAGCAATAGCACTTGCGGTGTTCATTGTACAGAGCCATAACTGCAATAGGAAAGAGTATCAAAGATGTGAATTGTGCTACGTTTTATATGCGAAAAGGGCCATTGAACCACCCAAGCAGAATGAACTGATAGAAACCGAAACGCTCGGAGTCATGCAATACATTTAATATTAGTTTTTTTCTAAGTTTCGTTTAGTTTTTTTGAGGCTTAAGCAACGATTGCTCGGTTCAGTTCTATTGTTATACGTTTGCACATAAGCTAATTAGTCAACGCGAGTTATTGGAAGTCCGCTTTCACGCTCAAACAGAGTTGAGGCGCGGCACTCTTAACTGCACAAAGCGGTAGAATAATCAACGCAAAACGTACAGTATAAAGGAAAGCCACAGCACAAGCTCCCAAGAGTCCCTCTAACTACTTTACTACAAACATAACTGTAACTGTATAGTCAAAAGTATCCCTCCGCCCTTGTAAAATAGGGGTAGCTGGTAGAGTAGAATAATTAAATGCGACTAGTGTAGCGACGCGGTTACATAAAATGCATACGGTACATTTAACAATTATCTGACAATTTCTAGTGCGCCGATACAGTGACATAAGTAAGTAATTTCACAGAAAGAAGAAAACAAAAGAAAAACGTGTAAAGGAACCGCAAACTTCAATCAAAATTCAGGAAACGTAATACTAAGAAGAGCCCGCCAGTGTGGACGATATGTGTGATAAGGAGGAGTAGTAAGGCGTTAGTGAGTGGTGCAATGTATGGTGGAAAATAACATACGCTATTGAAACAAAAACAAAAAAAAAACCCAGAAAACCCCCAGTGAGTCCTCGTGAGTCTTGGGTGCTTTATCACTTGGGCGCCAGCAGCCAGCCAGCCCCCCCCCCCCCCCCCCCCAAAACGCAATCGCAATATGCAAAACGTACAACGCAAAACAATAACTTTACAAATAGTGAATACGCACACATCTTATTATAGCTTACCGAATATACACATCGTTCATGTACAAATGCATGTAAAAACTTAGACATATAAATAACAGAATGCAAACGGTAACGCAAAGTGTAAATGCATCTCTGAGATGTACGCGACATGGGGTAGTATCGTGCAAGATATATATATGCAAGGTTTTAGCATACAGCGCCCAACACAATTAAATTACAATACAGGACGAACGTCATTTTAATCACAATCGTGAACGTGAAGGACGAAACGAACCACACACACAAACACAGACAGACTTCTTCTTGGCCTGCCATTTCTGGCTTCCGTGACTTGAAAGTACCCGCAACAGGATAGTCAATCCTGGCGTACGGGGGAACGGCCCGAATGGGATTCGAACCTCGGTCCTGTCCGTTCGAAGACCGGCGCCTCAGTCTCCTCGGCCACCGAACCGCTCCACAGACAGACACCCCCCCAAAAAAAACCATCACAGCGGTACATTTGGTGTACGCAAACTTAATTAACGAAGACAACGCTTACAACTACAAGCGGGCGATACAGTTTTGTAAATATTGCGTATGTGTACGTGTATGTTGTTAACTATTATTTTAAAACCATTGATGTCGAAAACGTGCGAACAAACACATACACACACAGAAATTATATGTTAAACAAGGAATGGTAATTTACATTTACGCTCAGATATTACTATTGTTTTATGCCATGTAATGCAAAACACGGTAATTGTTTAGTTAACGTTTTCCTCTCATTCTCATGTGAGTTATTTGAACGTTTTACGTGTAGGCGCTAATTTGCTAATGAAATGTTTTTGTTTTGTTTTTACGTAAACAAAACTATCCTTTTACGCTACAAATGCTCACACGTTTCTGCACTAGTGATTCTACTTCTTTCAGTGTACAGGAGCATGCATAGGTTTGTTTAGTTAAACTTTTTGCACATCTTTTTTTTTGGATGAGACATTGTAGTACATTATATAAACATTTAGAAGCAGAAACAATTTTAAACAATGCAATGAAGACTTACGGGATAAAGAAAAATAAAACGTATATTTGATGGATGCATAAAATGGTTTTTTTTCGTGATTTTTGTTTGTTTTAAATGCGCAGCATGTCCGGTGGGTGACAGCTGTATGACAAGCAGCGATCTAGCTCGGAGCGATCTCGGCGTAAATGTAAATGTTGAGGCAGGAAGGCAGCGTCGGCGAGTCGACCCGAATGTCCAAAAGCTACAGCAGCAAAGAGCCTCCGAGCAGTTGCAGTTCCGCTGGTTTAGCGACTCGTGTCAGCACACAGCGTCCGTCGTAGTCGACTCCTAAGTCTCTCTTCTAAGACTAACCAGGAATACATTTTTACTGAAGACGAGCAGATGTATGCGCCAGGTGGAAGTGCTATTTCAACACACACCTGAATAGAGCAGATGCAGGAGATCAGGTGCACTGCAACAGCCAGCATGGCAATGGCGAAGTTCCCACCGCTATCCTTGGATTAAGGCATTGGTGCCGAATGTAGGACCAGGAAGAACTACCGTACGACTGGAAGCTAGGTGTTATTCATCCAGTGCACAGAAAAAGAGCAACAGATCCTGTACCACCGCATACTCCTCTGTAGACTTGCGCTCCTTGCTACAGATGTCGTCGGAAGCTATCAAAATGGATTTGTTGGAGCGATTTGCTCTCTAGTAAGTCCTCCAAGAATACCGGATGCCTGGTCATCACGAATGTCCTACGAAGCTGGTACGGCTGTTGAACACGTGTGCAGTGCAAGCTGCAAGGCGAACAGGAATCGTTCGAATCTTATCGGGAACTGAGGCAACGGAGACGGTCTATTTGTTCACACGAAGTTCACCCTTGGCTTCGCGGGTGACATTGACATCATCGGATGAACATCTGCGACGATATAGAGGTAGTAGAGGAGTTCCGATTCCTTGGATCAGCTACTATGGGCTCCACAAAATCCTCAGATCCAGAAGACTACTACAACGCACGAAATGTACCATCTATCGCACAAGGATCGTACGGGCCTTGGACTATGCTGACGGAAGACATTAATGCACTCGCCGTTGACGTTGTGCGTGATGAGGATGCCAGACTCATGCCCTACGAGGAAGTTGCTCGTCAGCGACCCGTTTGACAAGAGGCGGAGGCTGGATCAAGTGAAGGCACACCTAAAGGAGACCGAACCGAGGGTGGAGGAGTCATGGAGCGTATTTCCTGGAAACGGATTGAACACCTGTACATGTCTTGTAGACGTGTTCCATGGGTGCAGGGACGAATAAGTACTAACCTCTCGCATACCATGATACTTCCCGGTGTCATGAATTCTAAATTGCTTTCAGTAAGCTAGTGAGAGTATAAGCTAAAGTTTCGTTATATTTGTATCTGTATTCGGCAAACATTGAACATTGGTAGATTAAATATTGATCAAGGCTCGAACCAAACGAGCGACTGTATGGGGTTGTTTATATCGTGTCTGCTCGTTGTATGTCGCATACTAAGACAGGTTCATACGGGTGTGTACTTGCGGATGATGCTTGGTTCGCACAAGATGGTTCGCTTTAGACAAATAACGAGGCAGTGTGTTGTTGAAACTTTTGAACGATTCTGTTTCACGGCTGGATGTATCGGCAGCACGCTGTACTCCGAAATTCCCCATCCCACAGAAAAGTGATAAAATTAATTCTCGAAAAATAAAGAAGAGTTGAGTGTGATCGTGGATGAGTTGTAATCGGTCGCCATACGCCTAAAAGAGCACCTTTAGCTAGAAAACATTCTCAAGTAGAATTTCAAAGAACATTCAACACTACAGCTATAAACGCACTTTACAATCAAACTTTTACACCTGTCTGCGTCGTGTAAAAATTATTGTCTTTAAGTTTCCGATTTTGCGTTAAAACGTGTATGCCCTAATGCCGATTTCGACAACGCGCGTGTCGCTTCCTTACTTTGGCCCTAGTAGTTATGTCACAGGTCTGCTGGATGCTCTTTATCACTAGCCTCCTTGCCGAATCAAGCCTGTTTGTAGAGAACGAAGTGAACGAAGCATTCCGATAATACACCCAATAAAACTAAGTATTGAAGTTTTGTTTATGCTATTGCGATTACTATTAGGAAAACGTTACGAACGTTTCAATCTCAAACGACCAATTAACGGTTTATGGCTGTCGTTTTGCGTCCGGGGTTTCGTGGAGGTTGCGAAGCTTCTTGCCAATTTTTGCTGTAGTTTGTTTGTGTGATGTATCCTTGTTTTTGCTTTGCCGCTCTTTCCGATTACCCTATCGTAGCATCACATATAGTTCATTGAATTGTGTTGTAAGGCTAAACCCCAAAAACGAAACGTGATGAGTGCGAAGAAAAAGCATTAAATGCTCTTCTGTGGCTTTCATGCTTTCGTTACAAGAAAAAAAAAGACCAGTGCTTATTACGAACTAACAATGCTGTATGCTATTTGTAATACCTGTGTGAGGAGGAACGAAACATACGTTTTATGCTAAAACTTCGCTTTAGTCAAGAATCATAAATGAGTTTCCCATGTTTTCCCACTGATGTTCGAGTATAACGAGGGGAGAGGAGGTCTCAACCTGTATCGGTTTTTTTTTCTTCTTCCTAACACACAAAAAAGAACAGGGTTTCCACGCAAGTAAAGCAGGAGCAGATGGGTTATAAAGTTTGTGTGAATAATATAAACTCTAGCTTGCTACTCGTAATCATCGTTATCGATTCTAGTCTTGCATAATTTGCATCCTCGTTTTACCACACTTTTTTGCCATATCACTCGCGTTGTATGCATACTTTTTGTTTTGTTTGAATTGCTTAAGGCGAAGCCTTGGTTAATGAGAGAATTACGCAATTAGATTGCTTTGAATGTGTATCCACAGCATTCGCATTAGTTTCCTTGGGGGTTTCGTTAACTCGATTTAATTCGCTTTTTTTCCCTTCAGACGCATTGCTCGAGCGATATGTTTGCCGATTCTGGGTGTGACCCACTATGTGGGATGCTGGTGATGTGCCGGGAGTTCTTCGTCTTGGCAACATGCCCTAATACGCCTGTTCACAAACACACACACCTATCAAAACCCGTTCTTATCTTTACACGCTTGTTGCTCCTGATGGTACAGGGGGAGGGGCGGCAATGCTGCCTCTTTGCGCGAACGATTCTTACTTATACTTCTGGAGGAATTTCTCGTGGAAGGATTTGAACAAGCCGAGCATCTCCTTCAACTTTTCCGGCTGGGGTAGAATCGTTGTGCGGAAGTGATAGGTACCGGGACGTTGTCCGAAGCCGGAACCGGGTACGATGCAGATACCTGTCGAGTAGAACATTACCAATATGAACAGTTGCGCTCTCAAAGGCTGCACTGAACAAATCCTTACCGGTCTCCTCGAGCAGCTGGAATGCGTAGAATGTGTCAGCCGGCTTGCCGTCCTTCTTGGCCGCCTCCAGTGCCTTTGGGGGTAGCCGGATTTGCGGGAAGGCGTACATCGCACCCTGTACCGGATTGCACGAGAACCCTTCGATCGAGTTGAACGTGCGTGCCACGAGCTCGGCACGCTCACGCAACGACTCCAGCACTGCTGCCTTTTCCTTCTCAAACTGCTCGTACGATGGTTCACCCTTTTGCGGTGGATTAACGACACAATCCAGCACAGCCTGCCCGGCGGTGGTCGGACAGAGCTGGGCGGAAATGCACTTCAGCAGCATCGTGCGCACGTCCGGGCAGAGATTCACTATCTCCGTGTACCCACCGCGGATGCCACATTCGCCCATGTAACCCTTCGAGCAGGACATGAAGCTGCACAGTTCCATCTTGCTGTACGGTTCGCCCATCTCCATCATCACCTTCTTGAAGGAATGGAACTTCGAGCCGGCTTCGTACACATTGTCCTGGTACACCTCGTCCGCGAACATTACCAGCCGCTCGCGCTGGGCAAACTTGATGATGTCCTCGATGTTGGACCGGGACAGTACCTGACCGGTCGGGTTGCCCGGATTGATCACGACCAGGATGCGCGGGGCGGATGTCTTGCGCGCCTCGGTCAACGAACGCTCCAGCTCGGCAATATCCAGGCCCCACTTGTTGGCCTCATCCAGATAGTACCCGATCTGCTCCATGTCGAACTCGGCAATCGTCGCCGAGTACAGTGGGTACTGTGGGATCGGGATCATCACGCCGGGCTTTTTGCCGTCGATCGGGCAGCGCAGCAACGCCATCAGCACCTTGATGCCACCGGATGCACCGGCCGAAAGGATGATGTTTTGCCAGTCGGAGGGAATACCACCGTCGCGGCGTTTGATGTATTCGGCGGCATGGCGACGGATCACCTCAATGCCAGCGGAGTCGGAATACGAACCGACCGAACCACCCTTGCAACCGTCAAGGATGTCGCGGGCCCGCTTCTTTGCATCTGCCGGGATGGAAGGGTCGTTAAACAGCGGAGGATAGGAGACGAGCCCAAGTACCTGAAGAGATGGAATACAACGTTTGAGTATGTGTTAAGAGGAAGAGTGTCAAAGGCAGCTTGGGATATTAATGTTGAACTTAAAGATAATGATTACATATAGCTGTTGAGGACACTCTTTCAACCAAGTTCAATCAATATTCGTCTGTCTGGTGTATGTTTGTCTGGTATATGTCTATAGCAACTTCTGATAACACTTTATAGCCTTTCACAGAAGGATGATAATAATGCCGAGTTCTTATCTTCTCTGGAGTCGTTCTATTTACCCGTAAGGGATCGGACAGCACAGGACAGATAGTGTTTATTGAAGGATTGAAATGTATGACTGCCGTTAGCAGAGATACCGCTAATGTTAGTCCAAGAGATGTGTGCCGTATCTTATCACATATGAAATAGGTTTATGTCTATACGAATCTGCTGCAGATGCTCATGGGTGCATGATAATATTTCCATGAACAAGTTGTTGGCAACTATTTGAGAATCATCCTAAAGGCATGAGGATGAATGGATGGCCATGAATCTCATGCCAAAACAGGTTGACATCTGTTGAATAAGCTCGTATGATAGCTCTAATCTAAGCTCTGGTCTAATTCCTCTCAAAAAGCTAGCGTTACTCCTTCGTATCGTTACAATTGCCAGAACTGTTACGGTTAGTTAATGTACCTACCACTCACATTCAAATCAATCACAATTGACGCTGAACGAAACGAAAACAAGCAACACCCAGTTACTGCTGCAAACAAACAAGGCTATACCTACTGTATAAATAGGTATATTTTGCAGTTGCTATAAGCAAACAGAGAGCACTGGTCTGAAGAGCTGAAAACGCCGTGCACAAAGACGGAGCCGGGGTGGTGGTTGATCTGAATTCGACTAAGAAAGTATCAGATGGACCGCTTTTGTTTTCTTTTGTTCTTTTTTTTCGTTTTTTTTTGAGATCTTTCCCCCACAGAAACGGAGAGCACAACAGGAAATGTTTGCTCAAACACAGTATAGAAGCGGTGGGCCGTGGGATCACGAACTTCTGCTTTGCACATTGAGCAGATCAGGTTAGTAATAGAAGAGAACATTATGTTTGTACGCTTATTTAGCATCTTAGCGTAACGATGATGCGGCATCGATTTGTGGTTTGTTTTAAGGAGAATTAGCATATCTGTAGTAGATACCCGGCAGCCAAGCGCCACGACTTCTATACAACTTCTAGAGCTATTCTCCAGTTTCCAATACTGGTCCAATTGCAAATGGCGTTATTTGTCTCGTTCTTCTGTAAGTTTGAGAATGTATAAAGGAAGCGCTCGAGAAGGTGTGCGACAACTCGCGTGATAACGACGTTTAATTACAGACGTGATCGTTAACGTCGACTAGGCGCTGGCGGAATTCACATTTTCGTGCAGTGTGTGCCTTCACACAACACATCTTAACAAAAAACAAAATTGTATACTGACTCTTTTTTTTATTGTAGGTTATTTCTAGATATGTCCCATACAGCAGAGACCATACGTTAGCAGTAACTTCTCGCTTCCTCTATGCCCTGAGTGACCGCCATGACTAACTGTAACGGACTAACAGCAAAACAAAACTACAGACCTGCGATGACTGGAATTGTAATCTGATAGTGTCCAGCCAATCTAGATCAATCAGTAGAAAATGTGCGAATAGCCAATAGAAGGAGAGCATTGCGGACTAATAAAAGAATCATTGTGCTAGTTGCGCAATAATGTGCAAACGTGCTGCAATTACAGCTCCAAGTTGTGGGGTGCGCGGGCGCGTGTGTGTATCTAGATACATAGAAGCTCGCGGCCACATGTGCTATGTTTTAGCAACGACATGGAGCACCGTCCATCAACGCTTAACCAATTGTTTTCACGCCAATTGATAAAGGTGCCCCGAAGGTCACCGGTTCTTTGATGGTTGAGTAATAAAAAGATATACGGGATCAATTTATTTTTGGCACAAATGCCAATCAGCCCCAACAGCATAGCGACGGTACGAAGATAGAATTAAGATTTGGGCCCAAAAAAGCATCAGAGATATAACTTTCTAGTCGTATCGCAAAAGATGTTTGGCAAGTATTTCTGCAGCGAGAGAGAGAGTTGGAGTTTGGCATTTTAACGAAGAACTGGTTCCGGCTTCACGCGTCACAAATCGAGGTGTAGTTTGAATATAAAGCTGCTCTGCTGTTTAGATATTCTTCACGTTTGCTATGCTGCCCTGTTTTAGCGGAAACCGGTTCTACGTTTCTGTACTCAACACTCTTTGAATTTCCAACCCAAGAAACATCTATTTGTTTACATGTTTAATGGTAGGTCACATGAATCTTCAACAGGAAGATTCACTTCAGGAGAAACAGAGAGTCGCTCACCGGAAGCGATACGATAGTGCCCTTGGGTATTATAAGGGCAAAACATTACATAATTTGCGTTCTCCTTAATATCAACAAATACGCCGGTTCGTACGTAAGCCATCACGCCTTACACTTTGCTTACTGCTTCTCCTTGTGCGAAGTACACCGTAGCGGCTAAGGCTTGCAATGCAGGATAGAAGCGAAGTATGAATATTTAATCTTGTTTCGCGTACACATTGCAGGGTGGAGAGATATGCAGTTGTGTTAGTAAGCGATAAGGTTCGATTGACAGTATCACAATACTCTGGCGTGTGCCAATGTTTCACTAAAAAAAAAAAACGGCACAACGCAAACAGAGAACGCCTTTACCATTTTAAGAGCGTTATATACACGTTCTAATAGAGTATGACCTTTCGCACACGATATTAGATGGATGGTTTTAGCGCTTATTGGCGCGAAAGTTATGTACTCACCTGCCGAATGAAGGTTATTGGCGGTTGACCCATCGCGTGACAATCTCCGATATTAGCACGGATCACCTCTTTGAAGGGCTTGTCCACACCCTGGTCGTTTATCGTCGTGATGAGCGTATTTCACAGCAGAACAGAAAGAATTTTAATATTTACATACAAACACTCGCGACGCAAAACCGCCTACCCTTCTTTCACTCCCCGCTTTTCGGTGGAAAACCCTTACCTGCTCTAGCTCCTTCTCAATAACACCGGCACGTATAACCAGCGGACCACGCACAGCGTACTCCATCGTTTTGATTGCCGGATTGATGTTGTCGATCGACACGCATCGTTGCTGCTGCTGCACGCACGCCATCGTGAGGAACGTGCGGTTCTGTTGCTGGTTGATTGGCGATTCCGGTGCTGGACAGTGGTGGCGTTGTTGTGCTGCCGTGGCCGCTAGTCGGATGTTCACACTGCCCGGGCGCAACACAAAGCCCCGAGTGCTCCGTTGACAGAGCGTTAGCATAAGACTGAGCGACATGGTTGCGGTGTGCGTTCGCTTCACTCGAGGGCGCGTGTATTAACTCCCTTTTTTGCGCGAGTGGGAAAAATAAAACACACACAAACACACCAGGCGTTGGTCTCTTGCCCTTGTGCGACGCGAGAGCGCTCCAAATGCAATGCTCGCAGAATCCTCCCAACAAGCCGCGTTGTTGTTGCTCTAGGGCTCTCTCGCTCTCTCAGGCTCTTCCGTTTCAGCTATGATTTTCGCAGTGTGCAGCAGTGCCAGATGTGAACGTGTAGGGCCGTTGTGATACAGTTATTCGCAACGATTTGAAACCAAGAGAAGCGTGTTTTACAAAAAAGAAAGAAAGAAAACAAAGAGAAATCATAAACAATAATTTGTAGTTTTTACATACAGTCACACAAGAGTACAATACAGAAAATAGGACACGTGAAACTACCTTAAGAGTCCATTATATTATAAACATTTAAATTAGAGTTTATATTTTTCATAAAAATCTCCTTCTTGGACTTCTTGGATTCTGGCGTCTTTGGTGAAATAAATAATGTGGTTAGAGATACACCGCAACAGGAGCTTGGTACCCGATCTTTTTCCAACAACATACCCAGGCCGCTTTTAAATTGTTATCAAATAACCTAGTTTAAGCTTAAGTTGAAGCTATTAAATTCTCCATAAGTTGTAAAAAGCATTGCTTTTTCGACAATTTAATGATGCCATAAACATAAAACGAATAGAACAGATTACGACTAACAACAGAACAAGCCGACAAAGTGAGGCTTAATTGTTCTGTTACTGATCTTGTTCTACCGTAGAGCTTTCATTTCATGTAAGAATGATGAAAAATATGTTTATATGGTATTGGAGATTACAATGTCCATCAAAATCAAACGTTATTGATTGGTTTAATCAATTCAAGTACTCTGGGCGGGAACGGCAGAGATAAGTGTGCAGCTTCTAGCACATTTATACCTTAAAGTGATTGTACCTAAAAAAACAAAAACAATAGAATCCAGATCAGCCAAACGCTTCCGTTAACATAGGATTATATAAACATTTCATTTTTCAACTCCTTGTAACAATGTCAAACGAAGGTGGCCATGTGTCGGTTGTTGTTTGGTCCAGTGTAAGCGCCGGTATGAATTTGAATTCTTACACGCTAACAGCCTCCGGCAGCTTATCACTAGCAAAAGATGATTATCTTGGCCGGTACAATGTTCACGGTTAAACTCACGCCGTTATGCAAGGACTACCGATAGAAGGAATGGGGAAAAAAAGGGGGCAACACTTTTCAAACTAGCAGTCAAGTGATGCATCCTTCATCATTTCTAGGGCAATCATAAGGCAGCGTAAATGTTTCTGCAATTCTATTGATAACGCTTACATTGACTTTGCTTGCTCTATAGCGCCAAATGATTAGGTTCTCCTTTAGATTTCTTGCTTGTATGCGTAAGTGCGGTTTCTTATTGCATTATTTTTCCATGCTGTTTAGGAAGATAAGAACAAACATAAGTACAATGTTGTTAAAATATATATAAGAGTATAAAATACTCCTTGTCTAATCAGGGAATTATTAGGAAATTAGCAGAAGCAAATAGGTACCTGATAACTGATCGAGGGATTTTTTCTAAATTAATTTCCCATCGGAAATTCAACACAATGCATCACCGGTCTATACGCACCGTAAGCTTTAGGTTACGCAAAAGCTGGTTGTACGTAGAAGACATCAACCTTCTTCCACAATTTAAATACCGGGTGCGTGAAAATTAGCACTTCACAGCAGACGACAATCCAGTAGCTTTTCTGTTTCTGCGTAACATCCGAAAAGCTAACAAAAATGTGTTTTTTTTCTAACTAATGATACTCGTCGCAAGGGTGCCAGAGCATTCACTGGTGGCGGTCAGCCAGCGACGACTTCTTACAGCGCCCGTTTTGCTTTACGGCGAATAATTCCCGTGACCTAGACCATCTGCTCACCGTCTTCACTCGATTGCCGTTCTATCACACATCATATATGTACTATTTTTAAAATCTGTCCCTTGAATAACCGTTTCGCGCGTCGCACCGCAATCAATGGAGAGACCGCGTAGGACGAACAGCGTGAGCCGTGAGTACCTGTATGATTCCAAGATGCTCATAACAAGATATAGCACAGATGCGGGACAGCGCAATACGGGAAATATTGTCCGCAACCGAGCATACATATTGATGCTGACGATGATGAGGCGCTAAAAAAAGAATTGAAATTATTTCAGTGCTATACAACGTATCGGATAACTTCTGTAACAACAAAAAAAAACAGTTTGTACAATTTGTATTACAGTGCCCTGGTTCAACGAGATGCTCGTTCGTTTTTTTTTTCCTCACTGCCAACGATGGCAAGCAAGGTACACACTTTAGCGTGGTGCATAGCAGCGTTGGCAAATGCAGTTGCATCGGGACCAAGATAGATTTGCATCTGTATGCCCGTACTCACCTACAGACGCATCAATGTAATAGAAACAGAGGGTTATGCAATGATTTTGGTTTTGGCCGTTGGGATCGAAATGATTAGCCTATACGATGAGCCTTCAGTTCCTTTGTAGCAGCGCTGTAGCTTCTAAGTACGCTTAGTTATGGTTATACAAGACCAGAATTTCTTCTCGTTAGAATTTGCAACGCACAAGTGTAGAATTTGTTAGCGAGAAGATCGTCGCGCATATAACAAGATCAAATTCCACACATCATTGTGGAGAGATAAGATGCCTGCAGCAAGGATTCACACTGCTGTGGATAAAACAAATGTTATTGTTTCTGAATGAACCCAGGTTGAAAGATTATAAAGGGATTGTTTTTTTTTTTTTATTCATTAAGAACGGCCAGGCCGTATTGCTTATAAAGGGATTGTATTTTAGTTTCTTGTTGTAGAGCTTTAATCCCATAGATTCTTCACCGAATGGCTTACCAAAGAATTTTTTGGCATGTTATTTGTTTTGGCTTTGGTCAGGAAGGAACATCCCTATACCTGCTAGTTTACAATTAACAGCTTTGCTTTTGGTAAACATAAAATACGTTTTCGCTAACCTTTTGCATGGCCTACTTAGAACAATTCTACAGATGATTAAGTTGTTTCTTAAATACCATACTATTTTGTGCGACACAAACCTGATGACTGCTACTGCTGCTGCTGCTGTTTCTGAACACTTTTTTTATCAATACCGGCACTGGAATGAGTTGAATTGTTAGTGATTGAAGGGCAGGAGCAAACACCTAAGCACGTACCACCGGAGCACTTTGGCTAATCTTGCGAGTCCACAAACAACTGAAGCATCTATAGTGCCAAGAAAATGCGCTCGCAAGAAGATACGCACAAAACATCAGCAACACACCACGTAGTTTTGTTCGTTTCGTTCACATAGGTTACATACCGACAGGGAAAAGAGTGAGACACATTTGTTTACAAAAATGATTTGCTCCGTTTTTTGACGTTTCGCGAATTCGTGAAAAAGAATTGAGCACGTTTGCCAGAAAGAGACAGAATGAACAACACGGGTGGTAAGGAAAGTGACAAATGCACAACACTG
>KI423614.1:7996-26400 GCA_000473375.1 Anopheles culicifacies | reverse complement strand
AAGTACAAACCAAAAAAGAAAAAAAGGAAGGTTTCCAGTTTCTATTCTTCTGCTATTTGGTGGCAATGCAGTTTGCCGCATTTGCTGCACCACTTCGTCATTATTGCTGCTGCTGCTGCTGCTGCTGCTGGAGCGCACTTTTATTTGCTCTTTATGTTATGTCTCCCTTTCCAACCGTTGATATGATATGGGTTTTCGGTGGAACGACCCCAATGTCTCTGGGTTCCGATTGATGCACTACTGTAAAATGCACGGAAGAGGGAGTGCGCGGGAGTCTTACATGGTGATGCTAAAGAATGCAGAAGCGCATTCGTCGATAAAGTGCATCGGAAACGTCAACGGCTTACGTCAATTAGGAAACTATAAGTCAAAAGAATTCTTTGTTTGACTTGTGTGGGTTTTTTTTTCTAGTTTGACACAATAGGTTAGGAAGAATCCACTGTAAAATTTCATGCTATTCTATCATAGCGAATTGTTTAAGATGCAATGAATGTTGCTGAAATATTTTACGAGTGGAAACCCCGAGTGGAAATCGAGTTGCACAAATTTAATGGATCAATTTATTAATTCATGCAATTGTTTGATATGGATTGAACTGAATCAATGTAATGGCAAAGTAATAATTTAATTATTGCTACTCTCAGAAATTTAAAATTATGATGATTTTTTTACCTTTTATAAATTGCAAAGTTTATGGTTAGTGGATTATGTAAAATTAATTCCAACGTTCTCTTTTATTTCCAGGTTTGTTATTATTTTACATATGCTTCAAAGAAAATAAACAGAACTGGTTGCTGTGCAGTAAGTAGTAACAAACACAATTTTTATCAGCTTTTATAATTGCAAAAATCTCAATGAGTTCGACTGTTTTGTTGTTTTCAAACAACAGTGAAATATTTCCAAATTTGAAATCATTTTATTTTGTTCAATGATTGATATAAATTCTGTCGTCACGTTCGTATTCATGTTAAAATAAGTCGAAGAAAATATTTGTACTATTATTACTCAACTTTCATTTTCCGAATGTTTCTTGTGAATTAGTGTCTGTTGATTTTTTCATACGTTGATGATTCAGTGGTTGTTTCCGTTCCGTATCGAACACTACCAACACTACTAACGTGCAAAGCGCGCGCGCTCTGTTGCTATAAACATTCGTTTCACGGGAAAAAAAACCTCCATCGTTTCAACGTAGGGTGGTTTGTGGTTCAATCAAGGAAAATGCTCTCTCAATTTTCCGACTACACTCTCGCAACCGAACATCTCTCCATGTTCGCGTTTGATTTCAATGAAACCTCTCTCGATCCCAGGCGTAGTATGCAATGGTGGAAAAATGTCCTTTTTCGCATACAGAGAGCGCGCGAGAGGAATTCGTTCGCCACCAAACCCGGTGGCTCCCCAATAGCAAAACTTGCCGGTAAAACATTGCGTTCCTGCCAGAAGGAAAATAAAACCAACACACTGACAAAAACGGCATTGTGTCGATGGATCGGACAGGACAGGACTCGCCCCGGGGAAATGTGATGCCGTGCGCGGGTTCTCGGTACCGCTCAAAGTGTTTTCCTGATTCTTCTCGTGCGGGTGCAAAACTTGTTTATAGATAGTTTCCAAAATGCAAATAATCAGTACAGTGTATTCCTGCCATTGTAAACGCGCTTGATACAAATGGTAATGGATTTTGCGCAAGCGAGTGTATTGGACGGTGCTTAAGGTGCTGCTTTAAAATCAATAACTATAGTTTAAGCGATGAAAAGAAGAGTTAACATCGCAAAACTGCAGCTACATATGCATTTAGTTTGTATATAGCTGAAGGAAATTAACAGTCGATCGTTTCTCTTCACAGATGCATTGAAGGTGGTGCTTATGCGTATGTGTGCGTGTGTTTGCGTGAATGTGTTTACATAAACCGATTATATTAAACGAACCTATAAATGTCATAAGCAAAGTGTAACTAAACTTATACCAAATATAAATTAAAAAAAAAACTGTTTATGTAACATCGGTTCGATATTCTTTCGAATAAAACTTCTACATTATAAACATTTGATATTAAAGTTCCTATTAAATTAATGATAACTGGTTTTACGCATCGTAATATTGCAATGTTACGTAGCATTTCTATTAGTTTGGTTTATATTTAGCTCAAATCAATCCTTTTGTTTGTTTTAACGTATTATTTCACTACTTATTCATTTTAAAAACACATTTTTCTGATTCCTGCATTTGGTAAATGATCCTTAAAATACATTAGACGGTAGTTGGTGTTTGATTCCATCTGCCTTCCACTTGATGGACACGCAAAAAGCAAAACCTGCGAGCGAGAGAAACATTTTGCACGAGTGAGAGCGCCGGATCAACTTTCTCCAAAATGTGATAAATCAAAAAAGGCAAAATGAAAAGTGACTCACGGTGAATGGAAAAGAGCAGTCGCGGCACCATGCGAAAGGAAGCGACGACTTTCGGAGCATAATCGATAATTTTCCCGACTGCTCGCCCATGGCCGTCGTCGTACGCGCCGATGTATGATGGAATGAAGGTGTATGGAGAGTTTTTCTCGTGCGCTTGCCGGAACGGTTTTTAGGTGTGTTTGTGATAGAAGCCAAACAGGAGGCGGCAAATGCTGAAACCGAACAGTAATTCTGGGAAAAGGAGTAGCAATTCTAACGAAGGCTGTTGACGGAAAAGAAACCCACTATCCGCCAGGGGACAGCATCGAAATGCATTTGAAAAGTGTTTGCTTAAGCTTGTTTTGTAAAGAAAGAATTTCGCCATTCTTATTAACAATCAACATAAAATGGCGGAGGGTGTATTAATTTTAAAGAAAGTAGTCTTACTAAGCAAGATATAAAAACAAAATAGTTGAAGATTTATTCGCGGAAACAATTGAAGGTAATGTGTATATATTTGGAGGTTAAGGTTGTATCCTTCAGCTTAATCTAACTTGAAAGATTAAGTTAGTCGAGTATTTTTATTTCACTAATATACAGTGCTTATATCCTTTTTTTTTCCTGGACGTAAAGGTAAAAGTAAGGGAAAAACGCTCTCTGTTTTCTCAGTAACAACGGAGAGGAAACTCTCCAAGCAAAATTGCCCTTTTTTGCCATACAAACGAACGCCCATAATCGCGAAGAAACCCTCTCGCAAGGATTCCAGTTAGTGTTAGTGCCAGACCCTTCAGTACAAATATTTAGGTATCAAGACCGGCGCATAACACATTGCCTTAAGATGCCATCTTAGACGTTTTTCTCCGTGTGGTGTATACCGTGCGAGAGCCCCAATTGTTCCACAACTCGCCCAACATGTAGTACTTCTGGGGAGCGATTTTGTTTGGTGGTTTTATGGTGAGCTTGATGTGTAATGGGAGCTACTACGGTGTGCTGAACCGTGTTTGATTTTAGGTGGGTAGGACGAAAAGAGCGGTGGTGGCGTAGGGTAGGTTGGCCTTGTATTGAGTTACATGGAATTAGCCCTCAAGCTTCACAAAAACCCCCCCGAATACACTATCAGGTGATGATGGAGAGCAAATGTTAGCTATTTTTGTGCTACCAAAGCCAGTTGCTGAAAGCCGACATTTTTAGACGACAAATCTTTCTCTCTTTTTATGTCCTTATTACCCTTCCCGGTTTGTACCGGGTGTTGGAGTATATATTTACAGCTAGCCACATGATCTCCTTTTCACTTTAAGTTCAACCCCATTATTTTGTTTGTTGTATTTTGTTGTTGTTGAGAATCTGTTATTTTCGTTGCATGTTGGGGGTATTGTATTTTGGAAACTTGTTTTCGTTTGTTTTTATTTTGTTTGCTACATATAATTTTATTATTTAGCATTAACTTCTGAACTAAATATTCAGATGTCTAAAACGAGCTATAATAATGAAGTATTTTCCTCGCTTTGATAAGCTAAAAAAGGCTTTATTGCATAACATTTCCATATTTTTCTTTCAAAAGAATTGAACTGTGTGAAAAAATATTCTGTTGTGCAAATAAAAGTGCTTAATGTGTGTTATTCATAATAAACAAAAAAAAAACATAGAGCATGTCCTTCAATTGTGAACGAAACATTTTCTCGCCGAGTCTACCGTTCGAACAAACCAGCAATATCGAAGACACAATAAATGAGGACGATCCTCTTGATAAGGATCAAGTTTTTCTGAACTTAAACATCAGTGATAAACGCGAGAATGACAGGTATGTCGAAATAATGTCCGCCATGGCCGTTGCCGAGAAAAACGAACTGGAGCGATGTAATGAACGCAACCGGTGCAATGCTCTTGCGGACGAAAGCATGCTCGATCACAAGTTCGATCGTTTGGTATCGGAAGTGCATGGCCTACGAGATCAAATTGGGGATCGCATCGAGACGCTCAATCGGCGACTTACGCAAACAAATCGCCTTTTCCTGGCACATCAGGACTATGGGCAACGTTCCAACCGGGCCGGTGATCTATTGCTAATAGGCGTACCGATGAGCCTCCAAGGCGATGGACTACGCGAGTGTTATGTGCGTATTGCCCGCCGACTGGGATACACGGAGAGTGAGATCCCGATTGTACATATACGACGACTCGATATCGGATCATCGTCGTCGGATGTGAAACCCTCGCGGTACAGCATCGACGTGCTTGACAATTTGGGAAGGACTCGAATCGGGAAGAAAGGTGCCGGTGCAACCGAACCGGCCGTTCAACCACCAGCCGTTCACGTGCAGTTTGTGTTTCGAAACGCTCGAAATGAATTTTATCGCCGGTATCAGGAAGGTGGTAAAGCGGGCACTGGACTGGCGCTACAGGATCTGGGTTACGGCGGATCGGATGGACGTGTGTTTGTGAGTGAAAATCTGACCCGCGGTAATGTTAGCCTTAAGGCGGAGGCAATGCGTCTGAAACGCGATGGCAAAATTAAAAGCGTGTTCACGGTTAACGGTCAGATTTATGTGAAGCGAACGATAGATCATCGACCCGAGTTGGTCACCAGTAGCGTTGATCTGTTACTACTGGATGAAACTAAGATGAAAGCAAACAAGTAAGCATTTGTTACTGTTTTTTTTATGTCTTGCAAGTTTAAATATAATAGTGTTATAGCTGTTTAACCTTTTTAGAGCTTTGTTTTAATTTTTGTGTACACATTGTCAAATTTAGAAATAAATAGCATCAATTCTGAGCAACCGTTTGAAATTTCGTCTGTGATTTAATACAAAATTGGATTAGGAATTTTACAACAATATTTTTATGAATATTCTAAACAATTTTGGGAGAACGTTTTGGAGGTCAAATGCAAACATTTTTGGTTTTGTATACATTTTATGCATAGATTGGTTATGAACCACTATACTAAATTTGATTAATAATTAATAATTCTTGGTCTTTTTTCATTGCCCGAATGAGATGATTACCTAACCTACAAATATTTGATTGTAGAGAATTTCCTTCTTCACAATCTCACCAAATACTGCAGTCATAACTTGGGTATTTTTATGTTATTCACTCAATTACCACGCTTGCGAGAGTGTGTACTTTTTATAGTACTGTTGTTCGCTGTGTCTTCCAGACGAAAATCATAAGTAGCAAGTCAGAAGAAAACTAGGTTTTGCGTGCGCTCGCGCTGTAGCGACACCATTATAATAATTTTCCAAGTATCCTCAAGCATAGGGCTCACCCTCCAATATTATTCCACCCTCCCGTCTACGTCGTCTTGCTAGCTAGCACCACAACACGTTTTGCGATCGAAATGGGGCTAGGTACGATACTCTCATTCCACCCACAGGTGTGCGTGTGTGTGTGTGTTGTGTCCTCGCTAGAAAGATGGGCAGAATCAAACCGCAATCGATTGCCCGCCACAAATAGCGAAGCACCCAACGGCACAAAGGGTTGCTGTCTTCGCGTACCGATTGTACGAAGGAATTTTCATCGGAAACGAGCAAAGATCAATAATAACTCATTTTATCGCCTTCTTACCGCAAGTAGCATAGATTCGATACCGTCGCCTTCGCGGTCCAGTGGATGCAGATGCTGGGCGGTATGCATGCAGTTTCCATTAAGTTCCCACGAATATAAAATTGATAATATATTAAAGTATCTCCGCAACCAACCGCACCCATTCGCTCGCTGCTCGGTCGGTCTTTATATCTTGTCGGTGGAGACATCTTCTTGTAACCGCAACTCTGGACACACTGGCTGGCTGCTGCTGCTGCGGAAAGTGCCGCTGGTGGTAAACCAAGAACGTGGAGTGGAGCATAAAGGTGCTCCAGAAGTGGTTAGAAGAGGCAGATCGGAATAGTCTCACTTTCCACTGCTTCCCATGGGTAAAATCTCTGACCTGCTATAAACATTCGGTGCGGTTTCTCGCTTGGTTGCTGGTGGCTAGTACAAATCACTTTGGCGCGTCTGGGTTCGTCAAAGTGCGTATAACAGTTCAATAACTGTGCTAGGTAATTTAAAAATGTTCAAGCAAGCTATGTTTCATGTTATTTCTTCTTTTGTTTATGAGTCAATTAAGCTATTACAGCTAAAGTGCAGATCAAAGTAATAATATTGCTATATTAATTTTTCTGTATACTCGAAGTAATGATATTATTTTTATTTCTTCTTAGTGTTTTTTGTCAAAAGTTGATATAATTTTTGTACCACGACACCTGTCGATCGAATGATTAGGATCTGATTGAAAATTATATTTTGTTTATGTCGTTTTACACATTTTTGATTGACTGTTGTCCTTTTTATCCTTCTTTCGTGTATTGTACTGTGGGTCGATATTCATATTTTTAATTGATTCAAAAGAATTTCAAACAAAATGGGTTTGAAACAGGAGAGATCACGAGTGATTTTTTTCCAATTTTCTTTGCCATCCATATCATGCGAAAAACCTTGCCTGTCAGGAGTACAGAACTTTCGTTGTCAGTTAAAGCCCCAAAAGAACCCATTTTCACCCGCAGCATAAATATGCAACTAACCCTTGAGGTTGTACCGCAGATACTGGCATCCTTTCCGCCTGTCGCTCTGTTATCATCCGCAAACCATTAATGCACCTCGTAATGATGGGCGTGGCAAATAGCAAGATGCTAAAACAATTCAATAAACGAATGGTAGACTACCGTTCAAGTAGACGGTTTGTAATATTTAAATTTTTTTAATCATCTGATACTAAAAAAAACCTTTTATACGATTGTTTTTTAAAGGAAATGATTTGTAAATTGATCCTTTTCCTTGTTCCAAATAATGCTGCTGTGTTTCATAAAAATAAGTCTGTATCCTTCGTACTAGTAGATACTAATGTACTATCAAAGAAACGTCAATCCTATGTTCATCATATAGCGATTACAATCTCCGAAACTCTTAGTAGCATCCCTGAAGTGATTTAGTTGTATCTACAGGGGTAGCAGCCAATTGTAAGTAACTCAAAAGCTCACCTCTTAGTTCGCTCGATATCCAGCAACTGTTTGAGGCTTTACCATTTCAAACGCACTCGCGAGATCTTCCCCAGCTCCAACTGCTCTCGGAGAGCTTCCGTACTTCATTTTAGTGTGGGAATGTGTAAGAAAAAAAAACACACACCTCAATATCATATTTGGCCCCCCTTTTTTCGAAGCTCATCCCCTAAACGCTCACTCAGCTCCCGACACTCGCTATGAGCGAGAAGTGCTCACGCCCTGTAGCGCGCTTCTGTGTTGTGCTGCTCTTGAGGGTTCTCTCGAATGCCCCAAATCTCCCCCCCCCCCTCCCCACCTTTCTAAGGTTTGGTACGTATGTGTGTGTGTGTATGTGACGTTCTGTTTTTTGTTGTTTTTCTTTTTTTTACGAGGTACGCAATACACGCGGTGCTCTGCGCGCGGCGGCGATGACCTTGTGGCGGTTCGAGCAGTTCGTTGAACCTGTGAGTGAAACGCGCGCGCCAAAAAAAAAGCTAGAAAAGAACAAAATAATACAAACACACAAACACGCGGTCAAAATGTGTAACCCAACATTCGCCGTTGCCGAAATCAAATTGGGAATCTGTCGCGCGCGTTTAGCTTCAGAAACCAACCCACCCTGCATACCCACCGTGTGCGCCCTTTGATGTGTGTGTCTTCTGCTCCAATCCAGAAGATGCGATTGGACCTTTGCGAGGGGGGTGAGGGGTGCATAGGCTTGTAGACGCGGGGAAGCAACGGGGGTTAGTTCGTACCAATGTGCACAATGGTGTGTGCACGTGTGCGTCTTGATAAGTATTACATGTAAACCACATCGTGGACAATGGATTGATAAGTTAGCAGAATGGGGGGAATAAAAACATCCCATCATCATCTTTAAAAAAACGTCATTTAATGGTCTCCTGTCTCGCTTGCTAAGCATCCTCATGATCCTTGACACAGCAATTGAAAGAAGTTTCCAGCCACCGTACGACAAGCCATTCATCCGGTTTATTAGCTTCCCGAGCCCATTTTTAATACTCATCATTCGACGATTAGCCCATCGCACTCAACCTACCAGAACGTGTTCGGAACACTTTACAATACTCTTCGGTTCATCCGTGCGTGCCGCATGCTGATCAGTGTGGCGCCGCAACGATTAAATACATGATTGGTGATGGTGGTGGTGATGGTGCCGTAGGCCCCTTTCTAGCGCATTCTTGTGAGCCTGATGTATTTGTGTCGCTACTGCGGTCAGCATTGAGCACAGTCACACGTGCTCCATTTTATCTCAGCTAGCTCTGGGGCGTGTTGCTGAGCGACTTGATAAAACAGTTTTTTTTCGGTAATGTTTTCTTTACTTTTCAATGAAATTCACCTTACCGTCGTTGTGCACTGGTTATTCTCTGCAAGGTTACAGAAAAGCTCCACTACTTTGGCTAAACTCGATGGATTATTTAAACATATAAACAGAAACAACAACAAACTTTTAAAAATTGTTCTTCTAAACTTATTTCATGCATAAATGGGTGTTGTACAAGTAATGCAACTAACTACATACTTGTTGAATTGTAGATGTAATTAGTACTGACTTTAAATATTGTTATATTAAGCTTTTTGGTGGTTCCAAATAAGATATGGAGACGCTTGGTACCTCACTTTACACTGTGAATAAAGATTTCGTAGAAGGACTGTACAAAACTCCATGCATTCGCTATTTTAGTGTTTTTATGTGCCGGATAACCAGCTAGGTTTGGAAACAATCATACTGAAACCTAACCTAACCTAATTTAATAATTAATTAATTGTTTGATGCGGTATTTCCAATTAAAGAAGATGGAATTAATTCAAATCTAAACAAACTATTCCTTTAATTTTGTTTTTTAAACAAAACCAATGTTTTCAAGAAAATAATTGTTTGTCGTATTTACTGTAAAAATGATTCTCATATCATGTTTGACCTGAAACTCTTCCATTTGGGATAACGTTCCTCAGCCTCTGATATGGATATATTCCATAGTAATTGATTACTTTGCTCAATATTTTGAACTGTTCTATCATGTAGTAGTAATAGTAGTAGTAGTTATTTATTTATTTTTACATTTCTAGATTAGATTACACAATTGATACTGGTTTTCTGATGCACCTTAACACAATATTCTTGACATTCGCATATGCAAGGACATTTTTGAAAATTTTCTAATAAGTAGGCTGTGGGGAAAATTGACAAAAAAACCCCGGAACTGTCTGCTCTATCATGACTATAAGCTAAATCGATGAAAAATAAAAAGAAGAAAATGTTTCATACAATTGTGGGATCTGTTCGAGCTCGTTACGAGCGCCGTCGTGCACGAGTATGTGCGTTGAAATAAAGATATTCAAATTGGCCATAGAGTTCTGTTTAGCATACAGTCGTCTGGCACAGTGTTACGGTCGTCCGGACAGTCTGGCCTTTTACGATAGCGTCACCAGTAATAGCTCTCTCGCTCTTGTTCTTTACTGGCTGGCGTTTACGGACGAACGAGTCAGAGATATGAACGAAATGGCACAGGACAATGTGATAATGGCGTCGTGGAAGTGACGAGCAGTTTCTAAGCGCCATCATACCACCAAATGTAACTATCCGAAAAAGGCACGCGTGCCGTTTACCATCCTTAGCGCTCAAGTGTGTTAAAATATTGTACTTGAATCTCTGTTCTCGTAGATCGCTTTTGTGAGAAGTTATCCATTAATGAACACATACTTTTACACTACATAAATGCTGGATCGTGTAATAACAAACGATTCTCGCAGAAGAATATTATTGTCGTTCCTTAAGCAACTCCGTATGACCGTCTCTTGGGTGACAAAAACCAGACTATTTGAAATTGTTATCACTCAGTTCACACTTATCCTCCGGGAAATTGCCCTTCACATGTACCTACTTATTTCCTTCAGATACTTACCATACTGCTCTAAAGTGATTTATTTTTCTCTAAATGTTTTCTTTAATTTGTGCTTAAACTTCATCTATTTGTCCATGTAAAATGAGATGACTCTAGCGTATTTTCGTGTCTTAAATAACGTTGAGCTCGTTGAATTCATGTACTGCTTCCCTATTGGATGTTAATAATATGCAAAAACTAACTGTTCGAATCAATCCTTTCTTTGCTTCCTTATATTCCCTCCTTTTCGCTCTCGGCCGCTTCAAGGCTTTCAATTACAATCCTTGAGAAATGTGTAATCCAGAACGAGACAAACGGACAAAATTGTTCATTGGGATCGACCTAGCTGATGATGAACCTATCTCACGGTTTCAGATTTTCTCGTGCTGTCGGCAATTCAGGCCAAAAATGTAATTATCACACTTTGCTGTCAATTCCACCAATCATCGCGCACCCTGTTGCATATCGATGCGTTCGTATTACACGGTACACAGGGCTTATCTCCCCTGGTACGGTGCCAGAGGCGAATCCTTTTGGGGCGTCCGACCGGATGCACAATCATCAGCTGGGAAAATGAACTGTTAATGGGAAACAACGCCCCCAAGGCAAACGGCACTGATTTCCTTACTAGTGCCATGAGCGCAGGAATTGACAACGTGAAGGATAAGGAGTCCTTGAAACTGTTTTGAGGCAATTTTTTGAGTGGCAGCGTTAACACGTCGACAACATTGTTGTATTCATTATATAGCAAATGTCTACAGCATTCAGTGTAAATGGTTTTAAATTCCTCGAAAATGTACAAGTCCTTATGGTAGCTTTACTTGATACTAACAGCAGAGAAAGGCCATTTAATGGTTTGCGACATGAGTGCTTAATGGCAAAAACTAATTTTTATATTTCCACAATCTACACGAAAACAAGCAGAAATTGCAAAGAACCTTGCGTCTCCATTATTCAGTTTTTATTTAAAATGTTTCTTTAAACTTATGCACGTAAATGAAGAATGTATTTGTTCATGCCAGTAGATAGCTGAACTATATTTAAAATATGACGTTACTAACTCTAATCACACCTTCTTTTTTTCTTTACAGGTAAGTGTCTATAGTGAGAATTCTGATGCTTTGAAAGTGCAACTCTCTTTGATACGTGAGTAATACTGTAAATCATAATAATTCCCTGAAATTGATTGATTTTTAAATCTTGTGGCAATTCAACTGTTGTGGTTTAAAAATTGTATCTTTATTTTTGTCATTTTATAACATTTATAGCTGTTATGTTTATAACATTTATGTTTATAAATGTTATGTTTCGGATGAACTAATAACTTCAAATTCATGATGTTTTCGTTGTTGGTTCAACAAACTCCACACAATTATTCTTCCCAAAGCTTGTTGATCATAACTGAGTTTGGTTTTATGAAAGTTTTGGTTTCACTTGCTTATTTAACTCACAAATTAAAATCTTTTTTCGTACGAGTAGCTATGCAATTCATCAAATATCGGGCTTGAAAAAAACATAACCGAATTTTGGAATAAGCTTCCTTGGGAACTCATATTGTCTCATATTTTATAATACAAAAACTTTCCTGCGTTTATCTGGTTAATGAAAAATATTCTCCATTGTGACAATGACATGATCCATTCAATTGGTTTTGTTTGTTTTTTATTAATTCATGTTGTTCCAAACAAATTATTTATACTTTCAAATCCATTGTGATAACAAAGTTCCAACTCTTTTTCATTTTTTTTTTTTAGCAAGTCTTATCCCTTTCTTATTGCTCAAACTAATCCTAAAGGTATTACATAAAATTAGAAATTTTCTGCCTTTTGATTCATGCTGTTTTAAGTTGTTCATCTCATTCCTTAACAAAACAGGCTTTTGCCTTTGCAGCCTTAGAACAGTGCGTCTTCTATGACCTTTTCTCGCTCTTCGATCTCATTTTCTCGCGATGAAACTATAATGAACCACACAAACACACGTGCCTGTACAGTGTACGCACACCCACACATCACGATGAAGGCCGCGTCGTTACCTTACTATCGTTCCTTCGTTATTATTACTTCCCTTTACTATAGCCTCCTCGATACTGTCGCTCGGCTTCGCATGCATGTCCCAAGCGTCGTCCGGATCAGGTAATTTCTCAGACCGAGCCAGAGACCGCTCTGATCCTTCCAAGAATTTCATCCGAAGCGAAACGAAGCGCAGCATAAATGCCATTGCGACGCCGTTTCCCCTTCCCCCGTTGCCCCGTTCCCGCTTGCATTGAGCGTCTAACGCATTCTCGGCGATGTAGAGTGGCTTTTTGTTTGGTATATGCTCGACGAATGCATCCGAGGAGAATCCCGTCTGCGTATGTGCGTGTGCATGCACACTTCCGCGTCTGGTTTTTTTTTTTGGGGAGATTTTGTTGTTTTGTTGCTGCTGTATGCGTACGCTTTTTGGGTTGTTGTTTTCGTCCGTCGATCGCATCGCTCGGATGCGATCTTCTGGCATGTTTGGTGGTCGTCACCATTCGCTTTGGTGTGGCCAACAAGCATTAGGCAGACGGCGGCAACGGGTTTCTTTCTGTTTTCTTTGGTCCTTCCCGTTTCACCTCTCGTTCGCACTTCACTTCTTTCACCTTTCTTCCCGTCTGCCGCCGTCTGTCTGCTCGGTTTCTTTGAGTCGATTCCCGTTATTTACAGCGCCATCGGTATGAGACCTTAAGGATATGGAGATATTCTTCGTGGCTATTGTATTCCCTGCTCTCATTTACGGTCGCTTGTTAGTGTTGATGCGATCGCACCAGGTTTTTGAAGCTATGTGTGTACACTGTCTGAGCCAACCCCGCAGGGAATGCTTCCCGGGTACGTTACGCGCGCTTTTCTTGCGTTCAAAACATTCAACTTCCTTCGAGCATAGAACAACAACAAAAATAATGTTGCGCCATGAACTTGGCTTGGAATTGTGGTAGCGTTGTTTGCGGATGAAGCATGCTTTGTGTGAGCTTTCAAAAAGAACACAAATCAAGCTTTCATTTCTTGGCGGGAAACAACATGCAATTGCTGCTTTTTCGTGTTGTGTAGTTAAGGTTTTATTCTTTGATAATTTATTTGACTATTTGAGTCTTATTTAAATAAACTTTGTTATAACAGTACTAAATAACGCAATAAAAAACAATCTGCATTGAATTGTCTGGTACTGTCTCTTACTCAAAGCTTTTGTGTCATGCGTCCATATTATCTGCAGACTGGCCGTCAAGTAATATGCTTTACGGTCGAAATGATACAGCCATATTGTGGTGGACTTTTCGTAGTTTAAAATGTGAAAAAAAAAACTACAACCCCGGAAGTGAAAAGTCATCGTCCTCTCATATATGGAGAGTTTCCATTAATTAATTTTTAAAGCACGAATAACGAACGAACGAAATCCATTCGCGGCGCGCCTCTCATGCTTTTATCGCTAACTGCTAAACGCTGCTAATTGGGATATGATTTAGAGAAGAATTAAAAGTATATTCGATGCGGGGAAACCCGCCTAAGATATCACTGTTTCATTATCTTCTTGCCTCGTTCTGTTGGCTGGTTTGTGCGCTATGGTGCCCGTATGAAAATGTGCGCGCGTGCGTAAGTGGCGGTATTCCTTCCGACCTTTGCACGAGTGGTTTTTCTTAACCTTTTCCGGTGCAAAGATAATATACGATAGCTTTCAGTATAAACAATTATTACAATTACAGCTTTTATTATTCATTTATTTAACTAACTGTTCGTCGCTGGAGCTATAACAATCAAATATATTTTCTTATTCTAAGTAACAAATTATAAAAATCTGAAGGAGTGCAGAGGTCAAGGCTTAAGGATTAAATGGCTATGCTTCCCTGGATGAGCTTACTTGCTTTTTATGAAACAAAAGTATTATAAATCATTAAGCAAACACTCTTGTAATGTCCTTAAAACGAAAAATTATATAGTATAATTTAAATTTCTTGCAATTATATAAATGTTTGTCTTATTCGTTGGTTGGCCGTCTTACAAATCTGAATACCTTGTAAACTGTTGTAAAATTCGGTACTGTTCTAAAGAAACATTTTTTTCCATCGCCAAAGGGTTAAAATGATTGAAACCATTAGCCTTCTAAATACAGACAAGCTTTTTAAAGGTGTTCGGCGCGTTCTTATCCCCTGACGGTATGTTGCTCTATCAAAATATCGTGGTTTATGAAACTTAACGTCGGCTTACAGTAGCTTAAAAAGTGCGGAAGCTTACAATATTTATTGTAGAACTACCGCACCTCTACCTTTGCTTTATGAAGCGAGGCACCTTCATAGGCATAGGGGGCCAGCGCTGGGAACTTCCCAACAGCCGTAAAAAAAGACCTTTCATGAAACAGGCCGGTAATGGTTGGCAAATTTGTGATTCGAATTAAATCTCGACCGCCCAATCCACGCCACCCTCATTCAGGAGAAGGGCCTGCACAGCAACAAAAAAGTACCGAAAAGCCAAAAGCACAGGCATAAAAACGCAACAGCACGTGACTGAGATGATTATGACATTAGAAGACGAGCCACCTGATGAACAACACGCGCTATCGTCTGTCTGGCTCTCCTTTCGCGGTCGGACCTTTTTTCCTGGGCGTCAGTGGTGTTTAAGGCAGTGTTCTTTGCATTTTCGGCAAACGTAGGCTGTTCTTACACCGTTCGGACCACGGTTGTGTGTCATCTAGTTCCGGTTGAATTCTCACCCAGCGCGTCCGAATTCAATTGGCAGGGCATGCTCGGTAGGTGCTGCTGGTCTACTGTTTAGGGTTGTTTTCACTTAGGCGAATGTTTAATACACGACGTGGTGATTAGATTTGATCGGTTATTGTTTTTTTTTTTAAGCTACTGACCATGCTGACAGTTGGTGACTTGCTGGAACAGACCATTAGCGCATGTTTTAAGCTTTATCATGGGAAAACGATTCGATGCGATCATAATGATGGCGGGCTGTTGACTACCGTGCGAAGACAGTACAACCAGCCTGTTAATGAGGCGTTTATTCTTGTCAAATATTGTGGAAAACTATCTTGAAGTTAAGTGTACGCTCCTCACATTCGTTCTGGATCGTTTATTGCAAGCGCATATCCATTACGGCCAAGCTGTATGACAGCGACAAGATAGAGCGATTAGTTTCAGTATCATTAAAGACACGAAGCTCTATTTACACATTTGTGATGATTTGTTTTCCGCAAAGCAATGTATTTATTGCATTTTTTTATGTTTTCATGTAAGACCGCATTTTTAAAATTAATTTAAAATTTAGTTAGTTATATCCTGTCGTCTGCAGATAGCTAGTCGCACGTCAATGAATAGAAGCATCTGAAATATTGATTTTTTAAATTGTATTTGTCGCTTTGATGCCGAATGAAACTCCATATTTTTTAAATATTCTTAGATATCTTGCCTTTGTATATTCTGTTGGACATCAGTTCCTATTGTGGTCATTGAACCTTCAATATATGGCATATGCTTACATAACGATTGATTGCAAGCATATTTTTAGGTGCACAGCTAGAATAACTAGTTACAATGAAGATAAAGAGTTGTGTAAACATTTATCTCCAGAACGGAACAGTTTCCGGGTAGGAAAGAAAGACACTTCCGAAGCAACCGATACAAGTGAACAAGCGGCAACAACCTTTCACCGTACGCAACGTAAACCTGCTAATTTACACCGGCTGCCCAGTGCACGTCTGTCCCATTTAAGATTTTTCTTACCCTGGCACCATCCGGATACACCGACCGGAACCCAACGTGTGAGGTTTGGAGTCTTTGTTTTTATCTGTTGTTTAACATCTTAAACTCCGCTGCACGACTCGCTCATTAGCGAAATGCGGCGAGATCCATATCCACCGGAAAGCTTCTGCCCGAGTGACCGCTTCTTCCGATTTTTCCCGATACTTCTTCGACGCGGTGTACGATTTGGGTATTTTGATGGAGGGCTTTTCCATGAGCGACACCGACGTCTTCCTCCTCATCATCATCAGCGCCGTCATCATCTGCTGCAGACCATTTGGTGCCACACTTGCAAAACGATAGACTATGCCGATGCGCGGAGATGAATTATTTATATTAGCACATCGCTGTCATTTTGAGTAGCGTGTTTTGTGTTTAATTTTCTGTTTGCCGTTGTGTTATCTGCCTCGTGCCTCCATTTTCTATTTTGCGCTCGGCTGTAACTGCTTTGCGAAGGTTTGCAGTTTTATTTTAAGTGTGAGCGATATCATCAATGACAAGGGAATTGATTAATTGCGGTAGCAGACTTTTGGGCACTATCTGTGTTGAGTTTTTTATTCGCTTCTACCGCACAAGATATAACTACTTTGCAGGAGATGACTTTAGGGGAAGATCCAAATTCTTTAGTTTTAGTTCAAGTTCTCCGATGTTGTCGGCAGTAGAATGGAGAGTAGTAACAGCATGGTCGTGTAATTTCAATCGTTGTTTGAAGATTCGGAGCTTGCTCAGGGACGCAGAGGATGTAGTGGGCCTCTAATCTGAGCTTCATGTAGTGCAGTGTTATTTTCCAAAAAGGATTAAGATGTCGAGCTACTCAAATTTCAGATCGTAATAATGTCAATAACTCATATTACCACCCTGGATCAATGATTGTTTAATAACAGTTCTCTGCCTCAGTACGATCAATTTTAGATGAGAAAAAATTACCTACAATATTTTAATGGAGCCTTTGAACTAAACAGTGTCAAATGATGTATAATAAACAACGAGTGATACATCTCGTTAGGTAATTATCACTCATCGCTGGTTGCGGAACCTGATGAACGGAATCGCGCGAAAGCGCCCACACCCACTAACAGCGTGTTGGGAAAAGAGCTTTGGCGCATGGCGTTAAAGAAGGCGGTTACACTAGGAAACGCGGTAGCAGACTGCCTGGCTCCTTGAGATGTTGTAAGCGAGAGATTATAAATCGAAATAGAAACTAGCTACTTGCGTATGTGTGGGAATGAACCCAAGCAACATCCTTCCATTAACCTTTAATTGTTGGTGTGGAAGTTGAAAATCCATGGTGTAAGCTCAAGCGGAAGATAAATACGATTGCTATTTAAATAATGTTGGGACGGAGTAAACATACAACAGCTCAATCGATTTTGATATTTTGTGAATTAATGTAAATCAATTTGTAACTCTTGATAATTAAAAACGTCACAGTCATTGATTCGTGGGATATAGTACATCAGTCACATATATTTCTGTCGGTTAAGTTGTCTTAAGCATGTCATTGCAATTGCTTCCACATACGAGCTTGACCAAATTACAATACCGCATACTTACAAAAAAATGGAGTTAAAATCGTTGCAAATAAAATCCTCATCGTGAAAATATATTGACCAACGAAAAATCTGAAACGCTCTCAAAGAACTTTCAAATGAATACGAGAAATTCATGTAATCTTATTTTTTCAACACCAAATTCTTGGAAAATCGGCAGATTGTTGATGAGGTTTTATTTTGACTGGGAAATCGCATATTTCTACAAGCCACGAGAAGGATCCTTCTCCTACAGAAGGGATGAAGTTCGGCATTAGTTAATTTGTGCGTGCTTAGGACGCCACTTTTCCCCCAACAAAAGTTCATGTACCGTTTCGTGGATGTCGTGTGCGTGGTTTTGTTCTTCCTTTAGCTGTCCGGTTCTTGCGTGAAATTGATGTGCTGGTATGTAGCGCAACACAGGACGACGCATCTTAAGAAATTGAGCATGAAAATGTGAACCACCCAGCCTCTCACGCACTCACAGCGCAAAGTAACTCGTGCTCAGACTGCTCACGGTTATGCTGATGCGAGAGTGAGCGCTCGAGTGGCGATAAGCGCAACCGAGACAGAACGTGGCGTGCCATCTCGCTTGAGCGTACGCAATCGTAATTCCCCATGTGGGTAAACAGCAGAGCGGCGATGCGATACACTTTCAGCGAAAATCCTCGTGCAACCGTCGGGTTGAACGATCCATGATGATGATGGGCCAGAGCGCAGAACACTCCGCACAACACTCAGCCTTCGCATTTAGTCTGAGTGCGTTAGTGGCGACGGTGGCATAACGTCGATCCGTGCGGGTTGCGTTGTTTTTTTTT
>AXCM01004053.1:0-23554 GCA_000473375.1 Anopheles culicifacies | reverse complement strand
TTAATCTGTAAAGAAAAATCCTAGTCATTCTAGTGGTTTGTGCAATGTGGCCTACTTTAGCCTTATTTTACGACCCTATATTAATCTCTTTACTATACGAGCATGTCAAAGTACTGAGTGAGCTTACTAATAATGGCGAACGTTTTTATGCTCAATGATGAGACCAAGCATAATTTTACATGCCAGAAAAAAGAAACGATCAGGATTAGACCTACCCCAGAGTAGCGTTTGCGTATAGATTCAAAAAAAATGAGTCCCACTACTGATAACACACCAGATAGATGAGTGCTCTACATTGGTTCACTGCGGTGTTGCAGAACGGACCCATACGTCTTAAATGGTTCGCATTAAAAGATGTGTGCTTGAGACATACACTTCAGGTTATTTTAGAATCATTTCTGATGACCGAAATGACTTTATGAGCTGTGTGAACTATTGACCGAAGAGAATATGAGGATCCATTCATACTGCTGCACCTTGTCCATATACTGGTACTTCAATTAAACTCATTTCTTTTCAAATACTCCAGAATCCTTCGGAGGAGACTCCTTCTAACTCGATAGACATAGACAACAGTCCGCTCGCCAGAGTAAAGCGCAACGGAAATATTCGTGGAAAGTAGGTATTAGTGAAGCCATCACTTTCGTGCGTGTAAATTAGACAGATTTTCTAAACTAAAAGTCTATGGTTACTCGTGCAGTTTTAGAGGCCAAACCCAGTCGCAGTATCTTCACTTCGGAAACAGTCAAGATGGTAAAGCGGAAGCCGAAGCCACACAGCATAGCTCTAGGGCGGTAGTAGGTAAGACGGCACGTTGTAACTACATAATACTGTAAGAACTGTAATCTTAATGGTTGTGATTGCCTTCGTACAGTTGGCTCCAACGGTATGGGACAAGCGCAGAGTCAATCGCTCGGCGGAGACTGCAGTACATGCTACGGATCGGTTGACGGGGGCGGCAGCTACGTTTATGGTATGCGTGGCAATATAAAGGAACGCCTTGTGAAAAATGCTAACGGTGTTATATTTCTCCTAGACAGCAGACCCGATCCCCTGAAAGTGTCCGTAGATAAGCTGCGCTTACCGGAAGCATACGATACGGGCAGTAACGGGCATTCGATGAGACCTGGCAGTGGGCTTGATGCTTATGGAAGGCCTGGAACAGGTGGAACCGGGTTGGACGCTTATGGGCGACCAGTGGGAAGCTTCGATGCACAAGGAAGACCTATTGGTGGAGGTGGTTCGGGAGGGCCAGGCGCTGGAAGTCATGGACGTCCTACACAAGGAGGACCTGGATTTGATGTACACGGTCGACCAAGTGGTGGACCAGGTATGGGAGGTACCGATGCAGGTGGATATGGTAGGCCAACAGGGGGACCTGGAGCAGATGGATTGGATGTTCATGGTAGACCTATCGGAGGGCCTGGATCGGGTGTGGATGCACATGGAAGACCAATTGGGGTTCCAGGAACTGGAGGTACCGGTGTTGACGCATATGGAAGACCTGTCGGTGGACCGGGAACTGGTGGACCCGGAGTTGATGCCCATGGTCGGCCTGTTGGTGGTCCAGGAACTGGTGGGACTGGTGTTGATGCCCACGGAAGACCAATTGGAGGACCAGGAACGGGTGGACCTGGTGTTGACGCACATGGCCGACCAATTGGTGGACCTGGATCAGGAGGATCAGGTGTAGACGGTTATGGACGACCAATCGGTGGCCCTGGTACTAGTGGATCGGGTGTTGATGCTCATGGTAGACCAATTGGTGGTCCTGGAACTGGAGGCACCGGTGTTGATGCTCATGGCAGACCAATCGGTGGCCCTGGTACTGGTGGCCCAGGAACTGGTGGCCCTGGAACTGGTGGACCAGGTTATGATACACATGGAAGACCCGTTGGAGGAACTGGAACAGGTGGACCTGGAGTTGATGCCCATGGAAGACCAATCGGTGGACCAGGCGTTGATGCACATGGAAGACCGATCGGAGGACCAGGCGTTGATGCACATGGAAGACCAATCGGTGGATCAGGCGTTGATGTACATGGAAGACCGATCGGAGGACCAGGCGTTGATGCACATGGAAGGCCAACCGATGGTTCTGGAACTAATGGACGAATGCCTGGAGGACCAGGAACCGGAGGCGTAGGACCCGATGCTTCGGGAAGACCGGGAGCTCGAGGACCAGGCCTCAATGGTCATGGTAGGCCAGTAGGAGGTGCTGGATCAGGGACGAATGGACATGGAAGACCTGCTGGAGGCTCAGGAGGTGAACACGTAGATGCTCACGGCAGACCAACTGGAGATACAGGTCCAGTTGACGCTTATGGAAGGCCTATCGGCTCGGGAGGATCGAGACATGATAGCCAAGGTCGGCCTGTTGGAGGACCAGGTATCGTCGGTGGTCATGGCCCTCTGCCGCATCTAGTGGGACCGCCTATTCCGGGCACTGGACCACATGGTGTATATCATACCGCTCCTCATAGTGTCACATTGCCAGGCCAGGATCACACCGTTGTGAATCCTACGGGCGGCTTAACCGTGTTAGTTGGTACAGGACATTCAAAACAAACTGTGATTGGTTCTGATAGTAGATTAGATGGTCACGGACCAGTGAAAATTATTCCCGGTCCTCCAGACAGCCACGGACCACCTAAACAAACAGTGTACGCCCATCCTGGTGGTGTAACAGTGTTGGTAGGAACGGGTGGAGCGCAACAAACCGTTCATCATCTTCCAGTACATGGCGGTCATCCAGGAACAGGTCCACAGCAGATTATTCATCCCGGCTCTGTAGGAACTGGGGCCTATCCGGGAACCGGTGTAGGACAACCTACTGGTCAGTATCCCGGTGGAAGTGCACAATATCCACCTGGTACCGGTGGTATGGGAGCAGGTGCAGGAACCGGATCTCAACTTCCAGGAGGTAAGTGGAAAGGACTGGAACCCAATAAATTACTAGAAAATCTACTAAACTTCGATTTTTTTCCAAGGGGCCACAGGAGGACGTCCAGGTTCAGTTGGAGGACCGGGAAGTGGATATTATCCTGGCTCAGGTGTTGGAACAGGACAATACCCAGCGGGTGGAGGTGGAGGCACTGGGGTAGGTACTGGTCAATATCCAGGAGGAGCTACGGGAGGAGCTGGACAACATGCAGGTGGAACCGGTCAATATCCTGGAGGTACTGGTCAATACCCAGGAGGTACTGGAGGAGATCAGTATCCTGGAGGCACTGGACAGTATCCCGTAGGAGGTGGTACTGGATCTAGCCATTATCCTGGTGGAGCTGGACAACATCCAGGAGGTGCAGGAGTTGGACAATATCCAGGAGGTACAGGAGCTGGAACTGGAATGACTCAATATCCAACAGGCACAGGTACAGGAACCAGTCATTACCCCGGAGGCCAGGGAGTTGGTACAGGAGGAACCGGCACTGGAACTGGAGTAGGTCAATATCCAGGAGGTGTTGGAACAGGCACAGGCCAATTTCCAGGAGGCTCTGGAACAGGAACTGGACAATACCCAAGCGGTACAGGGGCTGGTGCAGGTCAATATCCTGGAGGAGTCGGTGGAAGCCCTGGACAGTATCCCAATGGAATGGGAACTGTAACTGGTCATCATCCAGGAGCTGCAGGTGCTGGAACAGGACAATACCCAGGTGGGTCTGCACAATACCCTGGAGGCGCTGGACAATATCCCTCAGGTGGTACCGGAGTAGGAACAGGACAGTACCCAGGAGCTGGCAGTGGTCAATACCCTGGAGGAACTGGGTCAGGAACAGGACAGTACCCAGGAGCTGGCAGTGGTCAATACCCTGGAGGAACTGGGTCAGGAACAGGACAGTACCCAGGAGCTGGCAGTGGTCAATACCCTGGAGGAACTGGGTCAGGAACAGGACAGTACCCAGGAGCTGGCAGTGGTCAATACCCTGGAGGCACGGGAACAGGAGCAGGGCAACAACCTGGTGGTGTAGGACAGTATCCTGGTGGTACTGGTCAGTATCCTAGTGGCGTTGGAGTAGGAACAGGACAATATCCTGCTGGAACTGGCGCAGGTACAGGATATTATCCAGGTGGCACGGGGACAGGAACAGGACAATATCCCGGAGGTGCTGGTACTGGCATGAGTCAGTATCCTGGTGCAAATGGTGCTGGAGCTGGTCAGTATCCAGGAGGTAGCGGACAATATCCAGGCGGAGTTGGAAGCGGCGCCCATCTAGGTGGTCAATATCCTGGAGGTGGTGATGCCGGACAATATCCTGGTGGAGTAGGAACAGGTGCAGGCACTGGCGTTCAATATCCGGGTGGACTTTACCCCACTGATGGAACGGGCACAGGAGGAGCAGGTTTATATCCGGCAGGAATGGGCACAGGCCAACGATATCCCGGTAGTGGTGGATCTTCTATCGATCAATATCCTACAACAATGGAACAGGGAGGCGGAGTAGGCAGTTTGCCACCGCAATCCATTCAATTACAAGAAGAGGAAGATGATGCATTCTCGCAAGCGGAATCGTCGGTCAAGAACGGAGAAGTTATTGCATCTGCACAGGGTCGCAAGAACGGTGGCACTGCTCAAACTCAGGTGTCCGGTACCTACACGGGTACGGGTTCGTTTAGTGCCAGTGCCCAAACAAGCGACAAAGATCGTGCAGCACAGGCACAAGTATCAGGCGGAAAAGAAGGAGCCATGAGTTCTGCCCAAGGTACAGGCGGAATTGGCAAATCCCAGTCCCTGGTACAGGTTGATTCGAAAACGGGTGGCACATCGGCAACGTCTCAGAGTGGTGGCTTAGGACACGAAAGCCAATCAGAGGTGGTGGCCAACGAGAAGGGTGGCTTGGCTGATGCGCAATCGAGTGGACCTGGACAAACGTCTTCCCAGGCACAGATAGGCTTCCGTCCGCAAGGCGAAGGTACCGTTGATCAACAAAATATATTCAACGGTGGTGGACAAGCTTCGGCACAGTCGGGTGCTCACTCGGGCCAGAGCCAGTCGCAAATTAGTGGCAATTTCAAGTGAGTGTAATGTGATAGCAGCAGATTACTTTTGCTAAACATTTCTAATTGTTTTTGCGTCTGTACACAGGTTCGGTATTGCATATCACGGAGCCGCACAAGCAGCTTCTGGTACTAAGGAACAGGTCAACACGTATCGTGAAAAAAGCAAACCATTGTTCCAATCGATTGGACTATTTGGAAAAACTATTGGGTATGGATAATGATTCAATTGTTTAGTTGGCATGTTCTTAACACACGCACAGTAGTTCTGATAGGCGTCACAATCGAGTTTAACTGCATGAAACAATAGCAAACAGCTAAATGGCCATCAAAAAGCGCACAAGTAAAAATGCATGCGAATGTGTGTGATGGGCGTACAATCTTACTGATGTTTGTGTCCCTCTTTAGCTCTACGGTCAGAAAGGAATCTGTAGACACCAACGGAATGAGAACTCGGACATCTGAGCAAAGTTCAGGTTAGTAAGAATTTTCCATCAACCGGATTGCATTTCTTATGTGTAACCTCCTCATGTGCTTATTTCCCAGTGAACTTCATTAGCACGACTGTTCCTCCGGGAGAAGAGGAAGAGTATGAAGATGTGGACGATGAGGAGGACGAATACGAGGAAGAGTATGATACAACGCAGAAGATTACACGGAGTGGCAATAAGGTGACAACCGATCCAAAAACTCCCGCTAAAACAACTTTCGAGGCTCATGTGGTTACGGAACCGTCTACTGTAACTGTGCGCACGAATGGAAACGGTCGCGTTTTCACCCAAGATGGACCGACACAAAAGCAAACCGCATTCGTACCGCACGGTGATAACTTCCGCTTGGTTCAGACACAGAACGGCCGTTCAACGGTACACGCTGTGACGACGGAACGAACGGTAGTGAACGCTATCGTTACGACTCCCAAGTACGCCACACGCTATCTTTCGACCAAGAAGGATACACCACCGGTAACCACGGCTGCAAATGTTGCCGAAGAAGGGTCCGAACCGGAAACACCAACACAAAAGAACGGCCAGCCAGATAGTTACATTTCGGTAACGAAACAAGTTACGGGTATTGACGAGAAGAGCAAAGTACCGGCCATTCCGGGAAAGAACTACGAATCGACGTACTACACAAAATCGTCCACTTGCGGTTACTTCACGTTCTCCTGCAACATCGTGTACGGTGAGAATGGGCGCAGTAAAATCTGTCGACCGAAACCACCAGCTAATGGCAAATGTTGAGAGGACAGTGCACACAGCACAGCAGATGGACGTTTTGTTCTAATAAGACACTGCCAGTAAATCCCCCCTCGTAAGCGGCAAGGGGCCGTTATTTGGGAGCAATAGAGCTAGAACTACTTACAAACCAGCATAACTGCCTCCTTCGAGGCAATACAGTTCGTTGCACAAATTATCGTAACTGATTTAAGCGACACTCTGATTGAAGGAGACAATAAATAGGATTATTCGACACAAACACACCCGCTTCAAGTTGTACTTCGTGCAGTTCGGATGGAGTAGCTGTGCTTTTGTCCCGTACGGATGAGGGAGGTACATATATTAGGGAACTATATTTATAAGAATACGATAAACTATAATGCTAACACGTTAAATCTGTCATGCTTCTACAGCAAGTAAACCATTCTAAACCAATACACGCGATATGCTATGTTTGTAATAATCTCTGTTCACTTCTATCGTACGTACGTCACAGTCGAATTGTAACAAACCCGAGAAGAAAATAGGGAAGTAATTTTGTGGAGTGTGTGTTTGTTTTTGGTACCGAAAGAATTTCTTTTTGAAAAGTGAACGCTTTATGCTCTACTGAATGCTTGCAATACTTATCTGTTTCCTATCTTGTTGTACTATCATCTGGAGGGTTTGCTATATAACCTCATCATAAGATAGAAAAAAAGTAAAGAAAGAACTGATGAGGAATAATCGTTCGAATGGATAATACTTTTACGTTGCTCTACGTAAGTACTGAGTCTATTATTTGAGTATTACGCGTTACATCGAATCTCGTCGATTCGATACGACTAATGGAGTGTTTGCGTCTTTACCAACAATCTGAAGATCCGTTCAGAGAGCAAATGAGATACCAATATTGTATGGGTTGTCGAACATTAAACAGCTACGTCCCAGCGGTCGTGTATATGGCCCAAAGCACTGGAGGGACATTTGTATCCTGTACCAAGTTGTATTCATGCCTGAGAAAGAATATCGTTGTGTCCACGGCGAGTGCGCTCCTTCTTTAATCATTCATTATCGCTAATATCTTCGTTGGCTGAAAGAAGACTGGTGGATCCATGTGAGCTACGGAGTCTGTAGGGAAGGTCAGATAAGGAAGCCAAACTCATTAGTCACGTCACGAGATATTGCCACAAAATTGAACGAGGAAAGTATTAAATACGGAACACAAAACGGAAAGTTTAGTACCATGCACTAAGGAAAACAAGACGAAACTAACTCTACCGAAACACGCACACATGAACCATCTACTACAAATGGCAGCTTCACAAAATGGCAAACCACACATCCAGCGGTTCCGGTTATCCGGCACAACCAGCGTACTTGCTAACGGACGGGTGGATTGCTACTCACTTCATCATCCTCCGATACCTTTAACCCATCCAGATTGACATCAGCCATCTTGCCAATGTTGATCGGTTTGAGCGGTTGTCCGACACCTCTGGCATCGTACGCACCCGGGCTGACATCGAACAGCTGTATGGTTTCGTTGATGTGACTCTGATTCTTTGTCGGTGGCATATCATCGCAACCGGATGATCCACGTCCGTTCCTTCCTTCACCTGCGCCCCCATTGCCAGGGAATACGTTCGGTTCGTAGTACGTCGAACCTGCTGCACCAGAGGACGTGGCGGAGGATGTGTTTCGTTTCGGTATGGCTGAACTTCCTCCTCCAGCGGAGGAGTTGTGTTGTTTTGATGGCGCAGCACTACGCGACTTGTGTCCACTGGCACTGCTAGCGGCCGCTGCAGCACGCGTTATGTTGTCGAACTTTTGCTTGGCACGTTCGAATTCGTACTTGTTGTTGTTGAGCGATGGTGGTGAAGGTGCATCGTGATCGATGTAGCTGGGTTTGGCATCGTAATAAGAACCGGACGACAGCGGTATGTATGATGGAGGTTGTGCATTAACACTGGACGTCAGGGAAGCTGGTTGCTCACGCACTGGTAGGCCAGGTATTTTTGACGGCCCACCACCACCACCACGATCGCAACGATCAGTAAACGGTCGTGCACCGGAATTGTCAAACAATTGTTTCAGATCGTTAATGTTCGGTTTGTAGCTCACGTTGGCAGTGTAATTCGATCGGTTTGTGGCTTTATAGTTGCCCGCATCGTGCTGCTGCTTGGGACTACCACTGTTTCGGTTGCGTAGGTTAGTAGCGCACATGAGCGGGGTTAGTAAAGTACCGAGACCGCGCAAGTTTGTTAATACGCAAAAGCGACACGAGTGCGAAGGTTAGTGATGTGGTTGGTGTGATTTGAAAAACCATCACCAGCGAGGCAGATGTTTCAGCAGTATCAGCAGAGTGGATGCATTTTGGGGGAGGTTTTCAGTACACCAGCACCAGACCAATGTATGGGAACAGAAGGGAAAAGAAAAAAACAAACAAACAAGTGTACAGAAAATAGGAATTGGAAAGTAACCAATTTCGTAATGTCGTTAACAGGACGCGATTTGGGAATAGTAAGGTTAGCTAGTTAGTTAGTATCGCTGCTGCTATATCGTGTAAGGCGAAAACTAATGATTAGAAACAGAAAACCCAAGTACAAACCAATCTGCCATAGTGGGTTAACGGTGTGATTGTCTAAGTGTCTAAGCGTTGTGCCAGTTCACTAATGCAGTGCAGAAAAGGATTCGAAAAACGTTACGGGCCACTCGTCAGCAATCCTTGAATGCAGTTGCCGTGTCTTACCTCGTTTGTAGATGCTGTATCTGCACCTGCAAACCTTCAGTCTGTCCGCTCAGCTCTTCGTTTGTGCGCTGCAACCGGCGCACGTGATTGCACGTTGCATCAAGCTCATCCTCGGCCGAGGCCAACTCATGCTTTAGCTCTTCCACGCGTGACCGCAATCGTTTGACTTCCGTTTCATACTGCTCCGCCCGCCGAACGGCGTGTCCCAGTTCGGTGTTTGCCTCCGAGAGCATCTTTTTCATCTTACTGTGCGAATGGCGAATGTCGCTAAGCTCCTGGAAGGAAGGAAAAGTTCGCATCAGTCCTCAAAGCACGGCACGAAACACGGACAGCACTTACCTTATTCTTATCGAGCAGTTCCTGTTGCAGTGATCGCAACTCTACGTCACTGTTCACAAGAGGACGTCCCTTACGTTCGAGCCGCTCCTGCAAATCTTGACATTCGGCACGCAGCTTTTTGGTTTCCCGCTCCATGTTGAGCTTTTCCGTTTCGAGCCGTTCCCGTTTACCCCATTCGGCTGCATTTTCGGCCTGCAGTCGTTCCAACTCCGTGCGCAGCTCGCACAATCGTCGTTCGAGCGTTTCTCGGGCAGCGATTTCTTCCTGCAGCGAGTTGTGTGTGATGCGCATCTCCACCCGGTGCTGTTCCTGCAGTGTCAGTAGCTCACGCACCGCATCTTGTTTGGCCGCACGTAACTCTTCACATTTGTCGCGCAGTTCCTGCATGTCCTGACGTGCCTTCTCCAAACTTCGGTGAACGACGTTTTTCTCCTCGCGCTCGATCTGAATCGTTTTCTGAGCATCGTCCAAACGGAGCTGCAGCATGGTGATCTTCTGCAACAGATAGTCCTCGTCGTAGTCGTCCTTGGAGAGTTGCTGTATAAGGCGACGCTCTTCGGCCATCTGTTCACTCTTGTCCTTAAACTCTACGGAATGTTTCGGCATGGCACCGCCCTGTAGGATGTATTCTTCGATGTCGAGATCGGCATTCGCATTGGTGGCCAACTGTCCAGCGCCGGAACCATCGTCCGGCAGGTTTGGTAGCTTCGTCACCAAACCATCCTCACTGTTGACGTTTTTCAAACCATCGGAGGATATGTCCGGTGAGCAGTTGTTATCACCTCGCCCATCACGGTCTGGTTCGTCTGCCGCATCCAGGGATGCTTTGTTGAAACGGCCAGCGTGCTTCATCATGAGCGTGTGTACCTTTTCCATCTCCTTTTTGAGTTGCGTAATTTGCATTTCCAGTTCGCATTTTTCCCGCTTGTACGAGTTCGATTCTTTGATGGCGGCCTCAAGATTGCTGCGGAGTTGCTTCGCCTCATCGCGAGCTTTGTTACGTTCGGTTCGTACCTGAAAGAGTAGAAGGAAATAATGTTAATGTTTGCACTCGGAGTTCTAATCGAATCAAGTTGTATGTACCGCCACCAGAGACAAAATTCGTGAAGTATCTTTTTCAAGCTCTTCGAGCATTTCCGCAAAACACGATTGCATCTTATTTAGTTTAGGATAGACTTAACTGACACACACTATGTAGAAATATCTCTTTCAACCAAGAAACGTCTACGTAACGTTCTTCTCAGACACTTTTGCACTGACGTTCTCTAGTGTTAGGAGTGATTCTACATTCCGATAGCAAAGTTTCTTTTGCAAATAGCAAATACAAAGGTATCTGTGAGTAAATGGTAGAGAGGAAGGCGGAAGAGCATAGAGCATTCCGTTAACGAGCAAAAGTCGCGCTGAATTCGAGGGAAGAATATTGATTTAATATTTTCCCATCCTTCCTTTCTGGCCAAGCGACACCCGCAAGGTAAATCGTCGTGGCTGAACTAGCGGCTCGGTAAAAATCGACAAGACCTACCTTACTCCATTTTTCGCGCCAATTCGCCGTACAGTCGGACCACCATTTCATCGTCTTTTCCATCTGCGCAGCCCTTGCGCGAGCTTCTTCCAGTTCGCGCTGACGTTGGGACTGTAAATAAAGGGATTAATAATTTATACAAAGTATTTAACTTTATTAGATTACATGAACATCGTTAACATAAATGTTTTCATATAACTAACTAACTTATATCTTTATTGTTTCACCCTTTGTGAGAAGGAGTGTTTCTTTTCATTTTACAATGATTTTTACTTTACTTTTGAAAATGATTTTTTTTCGACACATTTTTTTTCATTTACATAATTTGTCAGTGTCAACAACCAACAAGACATAACTTAATTTAAGCACGCAAGACAAATGAAGCGATCCACATTGCCCCAAAAATCCCCTAACGAAATCGGCAAGAAAATCCCCGAGTTTCTCGGGCGCGAGATAGGAAGCGTTCGTGCGGGTTCTTGCTCCGTGCTTACAGATGTTTTCCTGTGTGTACACAATTGGCACATTGGGTAACAAAACTTTGTCCGTAGAAATGTTACACTCTTTCGTGTACATTGTACGTTGAAATGCGACAAATTTTTATTACTTAGTGTTGTAAAAATAGTAATGACGATTTCAAAATTAAAAATATTCAAATAAGTCACTCGACGGCAGTTTGTTGTATGTAAATGCATGATGCTCGTTGTGGTACAATGTTTTGTACATACATACTTCACATTGAGATAACATTCAGAACGTCTTAAAGCCACATAATATTATTCTCACACCATCACACACAGCCTCGTTATCAATGAAAATGGAAATAACGTAGATAACGGAATGCAATTTAGAAAAAAAGCAGAATAATTATGTCCACAGGCGTAACTCATAGTGGCAACTGATTGCAAACGGAATTGCTATATAAGACTCCAGGTTTTAACGGCATTCATTTGCAGTTTAAGTTTAACTGTTGTGCAAAGCAAATTGACAACTAGTTCCAGGATGAAAGTGTACTCCACTGTTGTACTTGCCATCGTCGTTGTGAGTTGTGCCGTGATCGAGGCTAAAACGTTCAGCAAATGTGAGCTGGCCAAAGCGTTAGCAAATAGTGGCATCGCGAAATCATCGTTACCAGATTGTAAGCGAAGAATTCTCGATTGGGGAAACGTGTGAAGATCTCAACCAGAATATCATCCTTTCTTTTCCGCAGGGATCTGTCTCGTACAGAACGAGAGCGCATTCCGCACGTCGGCAACGAATAAGAACACAAATGGTTCCACAGACTATGGAATCTTTCAGATAAACAACAAGTTCTGGTGTGATTCGAGCTATGGGGCAAATGACTGCAAGATATCGTGTAACAGTAAGTTCCCATGACTTGTTGTGGCGCATCATTTAGTTGAATCTTTTTGACATATTTCTGTTTCCCGCTAGGTCTGTTAAACGATGATATTACGGATGATATCAAGTGTGCCAAATTGGTTTACAAACGCCATGGATTTAATGCTTGGTACGGATGGAAAGATCACTGTAAAGGCAAGACACTCCCCAGTGTTGATTCGTGTTTCTAAATATCAACGCTTTATGAGAAAAAATACAAATTAACCTAACTCAAGCCATAAATTCCCTTTAAGGACAAATATTGGGTGTTGTTTTGTTTATTAAATAAGGTGATATAAACTGAAATAAATACCAATGTATGTCTAAAAAAGAAGCAAGTTATTGCAATATTTCTGATCAATAACAAATGCAGGTGGAGCGGTTCGGTGGCCGAGGAGACTGAGGCGCCGGTCTTCGAACGGACAGGGGGCCGTTCCCCCATACGCAGGACTGACTATCCTGTTGCGGGTACTTTCAAGTCACGGAAGCCAGAAATGGCAGGCCAAGACTAAATAAAAAAACAAATGCAGGTTTGATTCGACAGTTAGTGCGGACGGCCATCATCATTGAGATGCAGTCATATTAATTTGCTTTACATCTTTGAATGCGTTCCGATTTACAATCGCCTTGCCATTAACGCATATGGTGCGGTTGAAATGAACCACTGCGCTGGCAAGCCGTTGCCCGATGTCAGTTCATGTTTTTAGCATTTCTGCATCGCGTCATCACCGACAGGGCGAAAACATGTGGTGCCGTGACCGCCCATCACACGGTACTGTTTTCATAACGATATCCCACGCAAACAATAACATTTTGTACGATTGACAAGATTCACCTCGGTGAGTGTAATTTGCTTGCCACGAAAGAATCACAACCGTAATCATTGTTCTGGGTTTTTGAGAGATGAGGTTTAGTTGAATCTTGGCTGTTGTACACACGTTGTATCCGGTGCCAATTTGTTTAACAAGCAACTAATGTTACACTGGTTGGTGGAAATTCTTCAGCTGCACTGTGCAACGGACACAAACAATTCTCCTTCTGAATCATTGGCCGTAGTTGAACAACCGTACAGTTTGCAGTTTTCGGTTCGAAAAAGAGCACAAACAAAAGGTAAGTTTAATGGATAACTTGTGCGTTTACTCACCTCCCGCGCCTCCCACTCGGTGTCAACAAACTTTGCCGACATGCTGCTAACCTCGACATTTCCACCGGGAGGATGCCGTCTCGGTGCACTCTGCGACATTGGAAAGTCGGTGTGTATTGGCACGTTCGTTCAGGAATGTTTGTAGCAGTGAAATTGTCGAATCTGGGGCTGTTAACGGGCTCTAATTTCGCCAGCCACCCGTTCCACCAAGTACCGTTGATTATTGCGGTATTATGCTAAATTAACACTGGCGGTTCCTGTGCTGCTAGTGGTTGCGAAAGCGTTCTCTTCGTTTGCACATCGATAACACAAAAGTAAGACTTGCTTTTAACACAACATTGCACTGTTTACGTATACGAACGTTCCGACGTAATATTGCTGTATTTCTAATTGAAATGTGCACAATTTTGCTTCGAAAAATAGCACAATCGATACGGGCGATCTGCCATTTTTGTGTGAAAAAAGTACTTGACGGATGATGTCTGCAAGCCAATGAAAACAAAAAAAGTGTACGAGTTTGTAGCAGTTGGTTCAGTACTGCGCTTATTGAGCGATTGATGTAAACAAAGGGTGATGTATCTGTTTGTAGTTGAAACATGCAGATTTCGTTTTGCTATTTGAAGCAAAATTTGCGGTTTTTGTTTTAATTTTGGGTTTTTCATTACTGTTGCAGCTTGGAGCTAATTGGAGCTTCTTCATTTATTTACGATTCTATTGAATTCGGTGAACTTTACTGGTTTAGAAAAAGGATTGATGGGAGTGGTGAACTTCTTTAGTTGAGGAATTCTGGTCAAGCTAAACTGCTATGTGGGAGAACTAATGATTCATCCGTTATTTGTTTTGTTTCTGGAAAATATTTTCGCATATGGCAGAAAAGATCGGGACAAAATATAAATAATTTTCTGCTGTGGTGAAAATGTTCTCGTTGTCAAACGTTTTCCAAGATGGCGTCCGCACGCGTGGTATGAGCGAGACTGGCCACATGCACGAGAACAAAGCAGACAAAAAAGGAAACTTCACGCTCTCTCAAACGTCAGACCGATTTCGAAGAGAAAGGACGTGTAGCAAAGCGCTGCGTTCGTGCGAAGCAAGAGATATGATGTAAGCAAACGTGGAATGAAGTGTAGCAAAATCGTCCCATCTGCTTGAAAGGAAAACGCACCAACCGCATGTGAAGTGGAAAATCGGAAAAACGTCAGCATTGCACTTGTGAAACGTTGAGAAAATGGTGCCCATTGGGACAGAAGAATCGCAAAGGTGAACGAGCGCGCGCGAGTGTGTGTGTGTGCTGAGTGTGAGTACGAGAGCATTGTGGTAGTGTGTTGGTGAGGTGGCGCTCGCTAGCGTGGCTGTGTGTGCGCTCGTCCGTTAGCACTGTGTGTGCCTGGTAGCGTATGTTTTCGTTTTGGTCGGTCTGCAGGTCGCGGAAATCGTGATCTCTCGCCAGCGTAACTCCGGTAACCAGCCTGCATTGCAACAATTTGGAACGGTCCAGTAAAGAAAGAAGGAAAACCTTGTCATCCTTGCACACGTAGCCAGGACAAGGTGGTGCAGACCAACCGAAGAAGAAGCAGTCTGCAGCTGGAACTAACCGTTGGGCATCCATTTTTGTTGTTGTTGCCGCTGCAGAAGTAATTGCGGAATAGAACGGAGCAACATAGCTGTGCCCGTTGCCCAGCAACACACCAACGGGAAGATACAGCTCCAGGAAAAACAGCTCCCATTCGTGTAAGGCTGACACCGGCGTACGAGAAAAGACGAACGCAGCATTTCCTGCGGGAAAAGCCGTCATTTTCCTTTCATCATTTCGCCTCGCTAGCTGAAGTGTTTCTTGAAGGCGTAGTAAGGACGGCATCATCGAACGCGTGTGACTGTGTGCGTGCGCAGACAACTCCCGGCAAGTTCTGGTGCGGGGAAAAACAGTATGGCAAGCAGCATTGCGGCCGGTGTTCCGATCGGTGGAAAAGCGGTGGCAGAAGAGGCAGGAGCAGATGACGGACGGCAAGCCCAATAGATGTGCGGCCAAGAAATTGCAATTTCGTTTGTTCTCTTCTTAGTTTCCTAATCATCATCTTCGTTCTATTCCCTTCGTCATACACGCATCCAAGTCATACAAACAACCAGCGGCTCACAGCAACTGCTGGTTTAATGCAATTTTCCACCGGCTTTTCCGCGCCCAGTTTGCATTTGTACGCGAGTGCGTGTTGATCGGGAAGGTATTTCCGTCTCTTTGTTGGATTTTTCCTGATTTTGCGTACCTATTACTCGCGCGCGCGTCTAAAGGATCTGCTTCTTTCCTTACGTTCAGGCCCAGTGTAATATTCCTTCGCTGTCCAAGTGTCGTTCTCATCTTCCAATTAAGAAGCAAAGCGAAGCAAGAAATTATCGGCACCTCTGTGTTTGTGGCTGTGTAAGTGTTTGATGTGCTATGTATCTTCGCGTTGTTATGCGTGTCTCGCGGTCAACAGCTTTCTCTCGACAACGGGCTGCTGCTTGCTGAGGAAGAAAAGCAAAGAAGCGAAAGCGAAATTATTCATGTTTCGGTCGTGTGTGTTGTTTGCGTCAGTGTTTTCATAGAGTGTTTGTGTGCATGTGTGTTAGGCGCGTGTGTAATTTGTACGTGTGCTTTACAGCACTTGCCCATCCTCCAACCCACCCCGTGCGAAATACATCCCCTTGTTGAGTGTAGAAGAAAGAGATTCGCCTCCTTTATGAGCCATCGTTTGTCCAAAGTTCAACCAAACAAAACGATCAGTGGAAAATCCTGCATCAACGTGGGTGGTCGGAGATCCTGTCTGGATCGACCGAATCGCGGCATTCCCACAACACGACGCAATTTGTCGTCTCAGTTGGTACAACAACATTTTTCTGCTTCTGCAGCAGTGGCAGCGAATTGTTTTATGTCCAGAGAGGAAGTAAAGGCAGCGTCGGAAATCTACGCACGAAACAGTGAAGCAAGCTACGAAAAAGTCAAAATTAATCTAGAAGCCACGCAACGCTAGCAAAGGGAGTGACGACGTATTAACGAGCGAGTAAGTCCAATGAAAAATATAAATATCGGATTGATTACTTACCTTGCTCACATTTGATGAAGTTTGTAGAAATATTATTGTTGGGAGGCTTAAGACTGACGTGAAAAACTCTGCAAAAGTGCACAGGTGGGATCATATGCTAGATAGTATATTATGAGCTGAAGAGAATGCGACGTGTTTTTTTTTACTTTGAGTTGATTTTTGAAATAACATTTTACTTTCTTTTACTTACTTTCTTTCTTTAGAGCATTTGTGTTGGTTAGCACTTTTTGCGAGTTAATTTTCTTTTTCGTTTTTAACTAATTTTCGTACATTTTTCAATTATTTTCTTGGAAGTTTCTTACTTACGTCCAGTGCCATTCACTGTGGCGGGTTTTTTTTTAGTTCAGTACATGCCAACCCTTACACTGGCTGGTACGCTTTCTTTGTGTGTGTGCGTAGCATTATTGTGCCCTCTATTTTTCATTGGGAATTGGTTGTTGCTGGGGTGTGTGCGCATCGCGAGCGATGAGAAATAATAATACGCACGTAGGCCGCGTTTTGCCTATACCGTCATCATCAACATCGTGCCACTCTCCCGCGCTCGCTGTCTCTCTTTCTTGCATTCGTTTTCCCATCAACTCAAGCTTAAACACTTGAAGCCAGACTGAAACACAACCCAAAATGGTGGCAGCAGCAATAGCAAACAACACACGCATATAACGCAGCCGACTGGGTGCGGTGTGTTGGTGTGCGTAGCTCGCAATGGAATGATATTGAAGGGGGAGGTGGGTTGCGCTACACAGAAGGGGAAGGGGTGTGTACATTCACTTGTCGTGTATTTGTGTGGCTGTGTGTGATCGGTCGATTTACACACGCACCGTACCACCCTCTACAAACACCAGAGGGCGGAGGAGCAGAGTCGCGAATGGTCAGGCGGTTGGCGATGGATATAGTTTCATTATCTACCCTTCTACCGCTTCTCGTCTCTGTGAGCCATTCGCAATGGTTTTGGCAAAACAGCGAAAACAACTCGCAGACTGGTGGTAGGGTGGCCCTCGACGACTACATTAAATACACCGACCCAAAGACGGGAGCAGCGGCCTCGCTGAATCATTGTTCGAGGGACCCAATAGGCTCCAACTCTCTTTCATGGGGTTGATGTGTGCAGTATTGTTATGTAGCCGCTGTCTCATTGTGCATGGGTAGAATAATAGATATAGGTGTTGTGCGTCATAAAATGTGCAAATGAAACATAGGACCCCGATCGTCAGCATCATCTTGATTGATCTACGAGAGGCGCACGCAGCTTACGTTGTTCTGTTGGAGTATTAGTATTAGTGGGTCGACACGACGCAACACGCACACACACACGTGCTTGCTTTGTTGGGGGCTTTTCTTGGCCACGATGATGATGGGAAATTTTCGATCAGCGGGTGTTTTTTGGGATAATTTTTCTACATTCTGTGATGAGCAGGTTGTGTGTGCCTGGTTGAATATGCTTGTAGGTGTAATGTTATTGGCAGTCTATGAAGTTGAGGGTGGTTTATTTTTGTAATTGGGATGGTGCAGGTTTTGCGGCCGTGTCTTTTTTTTTATAAAAAGGAAATTGCAGCCTAGTCGTAGAGTTCAGTAGACATATTTATGTACTTTTAAATCTTTTTATAGCTTTGAAATGTTGTTTTGAAACGTAGGGACAGTTAGGGTGTATCCGGCACGCATTAGAGGATAAAAATATTCAAATATGTGAAATTTTCATCCATCTGTAAAAATGTTTGAATTAAGTTTTCGGACTTCAATTAAAGACACCAACATTTTTACTATACCAACACGACTTCTCTGTGATCACAAATTCACATTCGCTACTTATCTAGGATGCTTGCTTCATTCTGAGACAATTTCATTCATGTTCTCAGCGTTCAGCTTCCAAAGCACGCAACCATTGAGCATTACGATTCATCTCTCGTTCGTTTTGTTCGTAAACTTTTATTTTCAAACACCTATACAGGCGTTTGAATGTTTTTCTTCCAGTTGTGCGTTTTCGAGCGGGGAAAAAAACACATACACACTCTCCCACTAGTGAAGATTAATCCTTGAATTGAATGGTTGAGATGGAACACTCCATGTTGAATTTCCATTTTTTTTATTCAGCTTCTTATCACACATTTATCGAAAACTGGTTTTCCAGAGCTAATTTACTCTCGTTTTCGTTACAAATTCTTTATTGTTAATTTTGTTAAGAGAAAACTGAAGAGAAATAGAGAGAGAGAGCATTACGTTTCGGTATAAAATATCCATTGGTGTGTGTACAGAGTATGGCCGGGAAAATGCTGTTGACCTTTGATATGATTTTCCTTTCTATTGTCCAGGACGAAGAAACGGTCGACGTGTGCGCATACCCGCCGTACATGCCGGGTTTTCTGGCGACTGTGTTGGTGTGTATTTATGTGTGTGTGGGTACTGCGTGGGTCGGACCAGTTTTTGTGTGTGGAGAAAAGAATGTTTTGGATTTTCCCAGCTCAGGCTACCAGGCGTTTGGCTAGAACCATGCTCCCGGGGAAGGAACGAATTAGAGTGGAAAATCTCGATGAGGAAACCGTTCGTTAGTTGGTTTCGGTTTATGTGTATGTGTGATAGCGATGAGTTGGCCACGTTTCTGTTGGCATTCTCTGTGTATGGTGCAAGTTCGTGGTCTTGAATGAATTTTCATTTGTCCACGGTTTGCCTACACGCACACAAGGATGGCCGCGATACGTGAGAAACCGGGGATAGTCCTTTTTTCCTGATAGCCGGCTTTTTCCGCTCGTGTGTATATAGAAGCAGGCGTGCGTCCGTGTTGGTTGGCTGGGTTTTCCGATTACGAAGAATTTTCAAATCGGATAAAAACAAGCATATTTCCTAGTAAAGTTGAGAGGCGAAAGATGATATCTTAAGACTAGATATTGTATATTCTTCGAAAAAATTAAGTTATTCTTGAATGCTTGAAGAAACTTTTGAGTTAGACGATGTGATTTACGTATATTTTATTAAATTGAATTAAATTTACCTGCATTTATTTAGCTTCCCATGAAAATACTCAATATTCTACTACTCTTATTGCCGTCCTGCATTGCCTTTTGCTCAGGTGTTTACGATTACCCATAGCACGTCTTTGAGTAGAGCAAAATTGACGAAAATAGCTTCACTGCTCGCGGTGGATGAGCAACGGATCGTGTTTCGTGTTCACGAAAACAACGCGTAACGCGACTGCCTTACCGATGACTTCGATGAGAATCACGACAGTCACGACGACGGTATCATCATTCTGGGGCGTTTTTTGGGGTGATCTGGCCGAAAGATTGATTGACTTTTGGACTTTTTGGCGGTGTGAACGTTACGGTTCGAAGCTTAGCTAGTACTACGATAAACCACCGGATTAAATGACTTTAGAATGAGATTGGAATAACAACCAAGTCTTAGAATTGCCACTTGAGTCGTTTTATGGTTATTTCAATCGATCAGTTTATCAATTTGATTGTTGCCACACGTTGTTGGGTACGTTTATACACTTAGGTAATTTAAGTATTAATCCAATGTACGTTCTCCATGCTTATTCCACTGTTTTTATGATAGTTTAATTGAATTGAAAGTGTGTCTAATTCTTCATTCACATTAACCTTGAGCACACAGGTGTAAATAGGTTCCAACAATACCCGGTTGGCCTTTCAGAAGATAAGACGATTCCCCGTGACGCAAAGGGCATACCAAGACATTGATGAGATAGTGAAGGTATTAAGCTGATGTGAAGAAAAAAAAAAAACCTCTCGTTTGCTTAAAGAATGGAAGACGTTAATCTTTTTATTGCTATTCGGGACACGGTTTGGTACTCATTGTGAAAGGGTTGCAGGGTGGATGATAATATTTTATTGCAAATGCACTGTCATTGTAGTAGCAAAGGCAACAACATCTTGTTTGTCTGGTTCGTTGAAGCAGCTAGCTTGCAAAAATTACGCGACCTGAGGCATTTTTTAATCGAACGGTAGTTTAGGCTTTTCTGTATGAAAACTTGTTTTATTAAATGCGTTTGAAGGTATCGTAATAAAACTGATTTTATGATCAGTATGTCTTTCTTTTATTTTGTATGTTTATACATTTATTGATCGTGATTGAACTACGATACGGTGAAGCAAAGTTTACTGGTGTAGCAACGAACAGGAAGTTAAAAAAAAATCCCTGAAATGTGAGTAACGAGATGAAAAAATTGAACTTAAAAAGAAACCTTCTTTCGCAGCTTTTCGAAGGTTTCAGTTTAGAATGCGAGTAGGAGAAGATTTCCTCTTCCCAAGCTGCAAATATACTGACCAAGGACATTTTTTTTCATAATCTTTTTTGGGTGGTTTCGATCGGGTCTACCCTGATAAGGTTATTTATTCTGGGATGAAGCTATTCTTTGTAGAAAGGGTGTCCGAAGATCAAGATTAAATCGTTCGAAATGGGCATTATTAGAAAACCAAATACACACCGGACATCTGTGTGTGGTGGTTGAAGAATTGCCCGGAGGTACTAGCGGCATACATTTCATACATGTGGATGCTGATCTAAGATTAGGCTTGATAATGCGAGAGGAGAAGTGTGGGAGAGGAGTTTAATAAATTTGTTTATTTAATTTAAAATGATACACTTCGCATTTGGACTGAGAATAACTCAACTAAGTATATTGAGCTTGTGTACTCCAAAAAGCGTAGAGAGTGTAGGAAATCATTACACCGATTGTAGAATTTATATTGGATTCGCTTCAACGATTGCGTAGCTCAAGTTTAATTTTCCCATTTCCTCAAGTCAGAAAGAACAGCTGCTTAAAATTTGCTAACCATTAGCATCTACGGTGCGTTTTCGTCCAACTTTACTGTTGTGGTTCCGGTGGGCACGGCTCGGGGTAGATTGTTTCACGGTGGTGCTGTAATCAAGCGCCTCGGAAACATTACCTTAAAAAAATCGAGAACGGTTGGTAAGGTTTCCTGGAGAAACCTAGTCTAGCGAGGCGTGTGTCTGAAAAGTGGTTGGCAATGGAAGAGGGAGAAGCGTAAGATAATTTGGTTTTCCCTTGTAACTTTCGAGCATTTTCGCGTAACGCCACGAACATGATGGCTTCAGACTTCTTGGCTGCTCGTTACCACTGCTTCCTGCAGTGTAGATCGCCACCGTTTACGGTCATAAGAGAAGGAAAGACACACCAGAGTTCGTGAAAGAGGAGTATACCACTCCACGAAAGCAGAATTCTACTACGCGGCCGCACAGGTGTATGAGTTTCTTCTCCTATTTTTTGCCTTACTGGCGATGGTCACCTCCTTGGCTCGGTCATGGTGGCTTATTGCGTTCTTGTACGTATTTCAGGGCTTCTTTGCTGACGTTGCCAGCTCTGGTTCTTTTGCTCTTTTAACATCTTTTCCTCCGTGTAACAGCTTGCATCGGTATGCTTCTTTTTTGTGTTGTGTAAAGAGCGTTGAATAACTTCACGCTTATTGTGACTTTTGGGGTTCTTTTGGACTCGAAAGCAGCTGGGCTTCTTTCCTCCAGCTGTTGGAGATGTTTTCGGTGCCTACGCGTGAGTGGACGCTAGATCGTTTTATAAATTTCTAGTGTAGTGCACGATCATTAAGACGAACGCTTGGGAATAGTAGTGCTGGCAGAGGGCGGAAGAAGCCTTCCAAGATGCCGGTACAATTTTATAAGGGATAATTTGTGATTTCTTCCCATTTCTGGTGTTGTTTATGAAACTTTGGATGAGAAAAGTTTAGTGATTGTTAGTGGTTGTTGACATGAAGTCAACGTTTCTATGTATTCTACGGATTGCCTACACACCGCATTTACATGGGTGTAGTTATGTGAGGTTAAAGAAAGGTCAGATTCGGTAGCAAAATATGCAGCTTTGTGATGTTTCCCTTCCGGAGGCTTTTGACGGGATGAGGCCAACATAAACAACCTACATCCGGCCGAGCGCAGCCATTATCCGTCTTCCCTTCTCTCCTCCAAGTGTACTATGCTTGGACCAAGAACTTCGATTTCTTCTTGTCTTTTTGTTGGAAAAATAAAGCAGCGTGCAAAGGGTCGCTTCTCGATGGTTGAAGTACGCGTTGTTGTCTTGCAGTGTGATACACCTCCAGCCCTTCATCATCTGTTGCACCTCAAAATCGGTCGCCGCCCCGGAGTAAGGTGGAGTGTGTGAGGTCCCACTTTTAACGGCAAGGCTCGTGATTGTTTTTATTTCCGCAATCGCTCGCTAGGCTGGCTGGTATGGTTGGGGGTATGAAAATGAGTTTCTATATGAATAGGAACTTTGGAATACGAAGCAACAAGAAGAAAAAAAACGATCATGGTAAAAGAGACCAAGTGAAAGAAATGGGTGCCTCCAGGTTTTGCGCCCGTGGGCTTTGGAGGAGCGTCGGAAATAATCATGGCGCCTTCTTTTATGGCCTGGTTTTTTTTTTTTGCTCTTTCAGCGTTAGTTTCGAAGCTCCACGTCGAAGCCGGGCCAAGAGTCGCGATATGGGCTGTGAAAAGTTTTTCTGTGTTACTTGTTTTTTTTTGTTCTCCGATCTCCAAGATCTGTGGTAATTGGGGGCTGTTTTATGGTTCATTGGTTCAGGAAGATGTGAACCATCGAACTGCTAGTGTTTTGAATGAAAATGGGCTCGCTCTCGATAGTTTCTGTAGGTTGAGCTTTATTTTCTGACAATAGACGTAACATGTTAAACTTTTAGAGAAAGCGACTTTTTATTGTTTGCCAGTCAAACGGTAGAATATTGAATGAAAACTGACAAAAATTTAAATACACCATGCTTACAGAGTTTGTAATATGTAGAATCTGTACAAGTTGTCAGTTGTAAATTCTGGTTTGCCTTTGCCGTTAAAACTGATACGCTAGCTAATGGATGTTCTTCATTTCGAAATTCTTTGCACTCATTTGCAAAGTTTTGTCCCGTCATCTGTCAAACTGGCAGCAAATGGTTTTCCTCCGCATCGTCGAATGAGGTTTCAGCTCTTGCGTTCACCAAATATAAAGTTAGTTTATCAACAACTTTACACAGCATGATATTAGCTGGGTTCGAGTCTTTTTTGTTGGCTTACCCCGTTCGCTTCCACTCATTTGTAGAAATGGCCCCGTAGTTCGCTCTGGGTATGAATTTGGGTTAAATCTGACAGCTGTCAGTGTCGAAAGAGGGAGCGTCTGTTTCG